>WBMV01007406.1:2076782-2153078 GCA_013396655.1 Campylorhamphus procurvoides
CCCGGGAGCCTCCCCCCCCCCCCCGGCCGCCGCCCCCCTCCCGCTCCCCCCTCCCTCCCCCGTGTCAGACAGGTGCTGCTGCTCTTGCCGCCGCGGAACGCTGGGGGGCCGCCTGCCACAGCCCGCGCTCCGCTCGCCACCGCCCGCCCGCCGCTCGCCACCGCCCGCGCCCCGCACCGGCCCCTCCCTCCTCCCCTCGGCCCCTCGCCCCACGGCGCGGGAGGGGGGGCCCTACCTGCGGCCCCGACCGCCGCCCAGCCCACCCGCGTTGGGTTTGGGTTTTTCTTTAATCACATTTTTATTTTTTCTCCTTTTTTATCTCTCTCTCCTCTCGGACCCAGGCGGCCCGTCCGTCAGCGGGCAGAGCCGCGGCGCTGCTCCGCCGCCTCGCTCCCGGCACGGAGAGCGCACCTGAGACAGCTTGTACTAGAAATCTGTTTTCCGCGCTGTTTTTAAGCTCTGGACTTCAACACGCTTGAGTTGATAGAACGTTATGAAAAATGACAATTAAAATTACTCCCGTGTTCCCAAGGAACATCGATTAAAACTCGATTCAAAGTGCTTAGTCCCAAACCTTAACAATCATAGTACTTTACTTGAGATGACACATTTGAGACTTTCAGAGTTTTCACTTTATCCCTTTCCTGAATGTCCTCCTAATCAGTGCCTGCTAAAGGAACTGAGGAGAACATTTCTTTTTCTTCCCTTAAACAAAACCTTCCTCCTCTCCCTAGATAACAGCAGGAAAGCTCACAACAGCAGGGCAGGCAGGCAGCATTTCCAAACACATTGCCTCTTTCACAGCGTGGTAAGAAAATGAGCACGGATCTCGCACAGGGCAATGTATAAAGTGACCATCCAGGAACATGCTGGTGATGGAAGGAGGATTGGTAGAGCAATCAGCAGTTCCCGGCACCCAACTTTTCCCTCCAATCCCAGTCAGCATGCTGGCTGAAGGAAGGACATCCTGTGATGATGGCATACAATGTCCTGTTTGTTTATTATTAAGAGCATTCCTGCTTCTCATTACAAAACAACCAGATGCCTTACTTCCTTCAGTGGTCCTGCCTCTTCAGCTAGGCATCCTCGGGCTCAGAGGAACAGTGATGCACAATTCCATTTATAGGCATCCACAGCCCAGCACAAACACTAGCTGTTGCACTGTGGGGCAACTCTACTACTTTTCCTTCTTCTCACACGTATGCAAACATAATTCTTGTCACTTTCCTGGCACTTGACGTGGCAATTAGTTTCACATTCTTCTTCTAAACATACATGCACTTATATTTTAGGGTCATCTGGGTGTTACGTATTTCTTCACAGGAAAAAGGGAGCAGGACGGGGGGAGGAGGCCAGTTTTATGCAATCGGGTGCCTGTCTGTCTCTGTGACAGGCATACACAAACCCCTTTCCCTTAACCTGCTCCTCCTCCCACTGATAAAAGACGTGTGGAAAGGATTACTTGCCATTTTCGTCCTGTGATGCTGAGAATAGCATATCTGTGTAAAGACCTTCCGTACGCGCTAACGCAGGAGGGCTCGTGGCAGCAGACATAAGTAGGGCAACTGCTCCCAGGTCAGTGTCCTGGCTTAACTGCCACCACAGTGTAATTCCACAAGAGAGGTGGCACGAGCACTGGGCTGAAGGATGCAAGTGTAATTGGATATACCTAGTAAAACCGAGGTCCAAATTCAAAATGAGGTCTAGGAGGGCTCTGAAGTAGGAAGAACCATTCATTAAGGGAGAGAAATCCGGCCTACTTGATTGGGTTAATTAACTGATGCTGAGTCACACTGCATAGAACAGAAAAACAATGTAGTCATACTGAAGGTGATTATTTTACCAAAAAATTGTCTCACTCCGAGAGGCAGCTGTTTCAGAGCTTTTCACTTCCCTGTTAGCTTGAAAGAAAAACAAGAAAAGGGGAGGGGGGGCAAGAAGAAAGGGTTGATGTGTTTCCTTCAGGGACTGAGCTTCTTAACGTGAAGAAGAGCAGGGAAAAAAGCAAATCTGCTTTTCAAGGAACTGAGAATGCTTTTGGGCTGGAGAACAAGAGGAAGCAGAGATTAGATCAAATCAGATGAAGTAAAATGTTTGTCAGGACAACAGGAGGATGCCAATATCCCAGGTCAGTGCGGCTCTTTCCCTGGAGCCCGGGGAGGCAAGTACAGCCTATGAAGCCTATGGACTTCAAATAACTCTGTGGCACACTCTGAGGCTACCCTGAAATTAGCTCCAGGTGTCTCAGTGAAGCTGAGCCCAGAACGACCATAGTGCAGGAGAAGGAGTTTTGCTGGTGTGCGGGTCTAGCCTAATAGTGGAATAAAACTAAGTTTATTAAAAAAAAGAGACAGAAACAAATTGTTAAGAATGTGTACTAAAGTAAGAAACACGAAGGAAATTCTGCCATTAAAGAAATATATAGACTGACCTTCTGACCTTCCTCCTTAAGAGAGAAGCATAAAAAGACACCCTGTTCAACCAGAAGTTTTCTGCTCTTTTATAGAAATCGTTTGTACCAGTAGCTGCTATTGTCTGGAATGTGCAATCTCAAAATGTTGTTCATTTCAAAAAGAACATTTTTAGTCATATTTTATTTTTTTCCTTTTCGCTCATAGAAAACCTCAATTACTGTATTAATCAGCATTTCTCAGGCAGCTCTCTCTGCAGCAGCTTTCAGCCTGGCAACAAATCATGAATGGCCCTAACAGCTCTGATCTCAGAAATCCCCATCCATTTCCTTTGATGCTATCACCACTTCAGCTCAACAACAAGCCTGCGCAACTCAGCCTCAGCTGCCACTGCTGCTGTTCTCCCTGCCTGCTGTAATTGTAAGGGGAAGAAGGAGGGAAGGCAGCCGGCTCTAATAGATGAAATTTCTTTAGAAAGTTGGAGGGGAGATAAAATGCACACAAGAGATTAAAGGAGAGTCTCATTTTCACATCCTCCCCTTCCCCAAACAAGGTCAGTGGCAGATTGACCACATCAAGGGTAACTACCAGACCCACCCCCATTTCCCACTTCCTGCATGTAGGCATCCTTATGTGGGTAAACATTTGGGGACCAGTTGTGGTCATTACTTGGAGAAGGTACACGATGTAGTTGCATGACTGCACATCTTTTAAAAGCCAACTGAGAAATCAAACTCTTAAGAAGAACTTGCTTTCAAGTTCTGATATACACTCATGTTTTGGGGCCACGTTTTTAAAACATGGTTGCTGTCATATTCAAGGGAAAGAGGGAGCCCAAACATGCCCTACTGACTATGCAACAGGAAAAGTCACAGCCATCTTCTCACAGGCTGGCCTGACCTTTGCAAAACAGTGCCTATAGGCTTCAGATATAATCTCAGAGGCTTTGTATGCCCTAGACAACTTCAGCATGGTATTGCCTATAAGGAGACAAATTAAAATGGCACTTGAATCTACATGAAGGTTTTTGCAAGGGCATTTGGGGCGGTGCATGGTGTAGGAGGAGGCTTTTGAATTAACACATGCAGCTTTCAGGGACTGCTTTTAATTACAGAGCACCCTGGTCATTGCCTTGTAGCACTTCCAAATGCCAAACGTTTATTTTTGTCTGAGCTGAGCAATACCAAGAGCAGATCTTTTGGCTGCTCTCTCAGCTACTGACTAGTGCAAGACTTAAAATCACTTTTGGTTTCTGTTGTTCTATCCTCAAGAATTTTCCTTAAAAAGAGAAAAAAGGAGTCAGACTAAAATATCATATCCCTTTTTGTTTCCAGCTAGGCGTTATTAAATACTGCTCAGATGACATACAAATAAGCCAAAACAATCCTCCTCCAATGGAATAAAAACATTCTCTGGGGACACAGAACAAGAACTAAGCTTCAGCCATTTCCTCTTGTTAAGGCTTGAGTTTGAGAAGAAGGAGCCGAGGCTGTCAGGAGGGCAAGAAGGCTCTGTGAGAAGGTGGACCACAGACGTTCCCTTCTTGGCTACTGTCAGCCTTCCCATCACACTTCTAAGCAATGGTGCCCTTGGGAAAGCTAGGGATGACAACCAGGGGCCCATATAGCACTTTTATTGTCTTTGCATGTTTCTAGCAACCCAAGTTTATATTGGACAAGAAAACCTGAGCACAAGAATCAACCTTTCACATTCCAAACACAGACCTCTGAGTATTCTGTCCATTGCAACTGAGTCTGAGGAAAAATGAATGAAAACAGGCCAAACCATTCCAACCACTTTCCAACCTTACTGGTGAAAAGGGGATGAAAAAAAGATGTGCTTTGGAAAACTTTCATTTAAAACAGTCTGATTTCTAGATTCTCATGGAGAATGGATAGGATGGTATACGTATGTTAGAAAGACTACTCCTGTGAATATTTCAGTTATCAGCCCCACAACAAGCTCACAAGCTGTAATAATGAAGCAACCTCAGAATTAACTGCATTATTTTAACTTTCGTGTCTCTTGCCAGCTTGGCAGTCATGACACTTTTTGGGGTATGCTCTGTTCAGCCTGCCTGGTAAGACACAGTGGTATGAACAACGGTAAAACTTCAGACTCTGTCCCTACACAATCCAGTTTTCGATTCAGATACTCTCTGAGTTTACCAATCTTCTGCAGCTGATGAACACAGCAGAAGGAGGGCAAGATCCATGGGTGGAACCACGCCACTTTTCTCAGACAAAGAGCTGGCCACAGAATGTGTTTCAAAACAGATTAACAAAAACAACAGCTACACACCATGACAAAGTTCATGTGGTGGATATGAAAATATTTACCCACAGATTATCACAGATCTAGCAATGTGACTACCGTGCGTCCAGGACCACAGGATTCAAAATAGTGACTGTATGTTTAGAGCTGATTAGGGAATCTGGTAGGGTTGGTCCGAAGGACCACTTTTTAAGCTTCTAAGAGTACAGTTGTCACTTCTTCACCTCTCCTACCCCAGGGTGGTGAAATAACAGTCTTTTCATACCTATGTGTTGGGTGGGGGAGGGAAGAATTCCTCTGCTATTAAACACAACTTCTCATTAAATAGTTGACACCTTATCCTTCTTTAAATGTTGTAATGTTTACTTTACAAAACCCAGGAAAGCTTTTAAAATAAAGATAGCAGAGAGATTCTTAAGCCGGGTGTCCTTGCTTATCTGCTCTTTATCAACCAGCTATTGTTTCTGGAGGAGCTCGCTGGGGAAGGTGGAGCAAAGGGGGTTAATGTTCAATAGGTATCTATCAGTTCCCCTGAAGGAATAGCGCTGCTGACAGAAGAGCAACACTGGGCTCTCAGCTACTTCCTGCAGAATGTGACAAACCAGAGAAGGAAGAAAAAAAAAAACACAAAACAAACCAAACGAGGACTGCTGCTACTTTTTTTTTTCTCCCCCCCAAACAACTAGTTTTAAGAAATACATTGTCCTTAGGAGAGATAATCCCACAATAGAGAGTCCATTAGAGGTATTAAAGCATTGGCAGCGCCTGATCTACAAGAAGAGCTCTGTCCTGACAATAGACAATTAAAGCTGATAAATCTGCACTACTTGTTGCCGTTCTAATTCCTCGTAATTGTATGCTACTTGTCCCTGCCTCCTGCGTCCAGAGATGAAGCATGCTTCTTTAATCTCCAGAGTACCTGACCTAGTTCCTATGTGGTCTTTTCAGGACCTGTTTTCTTCCCATCTGGACTTCTTCCCTCCTACTCTCCTTTCCTGCTTCTCTCCCCTAAGCATTAAGAAGAGGTTACGATAGAGGGCACAGAAAACACCAGAGAACAGCACCCGGATCAATAATTCTGGAGCCCCAGACAATGCGCTAATCTGCAATAACAGCTAATCATGGTCAATTTGGCACACCAGTGATTAAACTGTACTTTTCATTAGGCTCAACAAGTAGAGCAGACGCACATTGACAATTCAAATTGCCCTATCAGTAAGAGCTGCCAAACTCACGTGCACTTCTGCATTTGTAGATGCTGCATCACTAGACCTGCCCGACTAGGTCTTTGTGGGGGCTTACTTGTTTTCTTTTGCCATTTTATGGACTGAAACCCTTAACTGTGTTTTCTATGAAAATCAAGCCCCTGTCTCATTTCACTGCCACAAGTTCTCTTAGTCAAAGGGCTCAATGAGTGAAATTTTGATATGCAGGATGCTGAAAAACGATCATTGCAATTACATGTCTCCTCTTGGTGCTGACAATATTCTTGGTTTTATTTTAGGTCTGAAAGATATTTGGCGTTTCTTCAAGAAAAGAAAATTTGAGAAAAATGTTGGAAGCCTGCTGATGACAGAGCAGAAGCATGCAAATGTGCAACACAGGATTTTGAAGATGGAAAACAAGTAAAAATTACGTTGGATCTGTTTATTTTTCAAATTGAACTGTTCAGCCACAACACAAAATATTTGGAGACTCGAGAACAGTTTGGATTTTCTTTTTTCACCTCTAAAGTTGTGAACAAGCCACTACCATATTCACCTTAGAAATCGACACAGATATTAACCTTTACATGCCATTTTGATAGTGACCTTCCTGTCACCCTCATAGAACAATTTCTTTTGACAAGAGTTTATTCTGGTTGCACTTGTACCTAGCAGACCCATTTTGCAAACTGCCCTGAAAGCCTCACCCAAGAGTTTACCACAATTTTTCTCTAAGGCACAACACCAAATTCCAGGACTCCTAGAGACCAACCCCACACACTCAGAGGTCTCCTTCTGTTTAACTTTAGCTTATCATCCTTGTAGTAACTTGAATAAGTGTTAAAACTTCACTTCAAGTTGCTCTTAAAAAAAAAAAAAAAGAGCTTGGAAGATGTCAAACGAAAGCAGGAAATGTCTATTCTACTATTAATATTAATGAATCCCTAATGCATTTTCAACCCTCCTGAGGTTAAGTCAGTAGAGTTCTTCTTCTGACAGCTATTCCTCATCACACTACCACTGCTGAAGATGTTGATGCTTTCCCCCACTAGATCATGTCTTTAAACCAAATTTAAATCAAGTTTAAACCAGAGTCTACCACAAAATAATGTATTTTATCCTAAATGAACACAAAGCCCTGGAGACGGCGGTTTAAAACAGCACACATGTCCGCTCAATTTATCATTTTAAGATAGGAAGCTGCCGCAACAAACAAAACACCTCCTTGAAAGTGGGACAGCAGCAGATTGTGGTGCAGAAAGCTCTGGGATCTTTTGTTTTCCTGGAGTGCAACAACAGGGCTTTGCAGAGAAAGACAACAGCCTCCCCTTGCTGAAATCTAAACCAGTTCTTATAGAAAAGCCTGCCAACTGCTAGTACGATGGTAGCAAAATATTGCAGATAATTCACTTTTCACGATAAAACAGAAACAAGCAGGCATGCAGCACCCAGCGGGGGCTCAACTGATAAAACGGTGTCAAACTCAAACCATTTGTCAATTGGGAGGGAAGAGAGCAAGCTGAAAGATGGACTCAGGAAGTAGATTTATCTAGTGCGACACATTAACTAGTATAAATACTAAGGAAAAAGTAAACACATTTACCCAGCAGTATCTCCAGCCAGCAAAGAAAAGGCTTCTGAGCCTCAGACCCACACTGGCCATCTAACCATTCAGCTGTCAGCTACAACAGCAGTAGCATTTTTCTTCCTGTGAAGGATTGCAATGCCATTTAATTCATGGCACTAAAAGGTTTTATTAAAAGTGTACATTATAATTAAGCAAAACAAAAGCGTGACTCGCCTGCTGTTCTAGCCTCCTCCCTCCACCCAGTAGCCAAAACAATAAAACCACCTTGGCAGCAAACAAGTCAGGTAACATACCCCGGAGAAGAGCACAGATTTGTTACAGAATCATTCACTTTGCGTCTGGCTTGTTCAAAACTGCCTTATCAGAAACTTCTGTGCCGGAGGCTCCCGAGGCAACGCAGGGGGCTGGCAATGCAGGTCAGGCACAGTCGTAATGTGGGGCACATAAACAAACTGGAATAATGCAGGGCAGAAGGGCTCTTTGGATGTACGTTTTCCACTGTTAAGTATAAACCAACAGCACAGTCTCAGAGCAGCACATCCCTGCTGCGATCGCCGGGAAGAAGGAAAATGTTTCAAAGGGCTTCAGGATACCAACCCACACCTACATGACAACCTGTAGTATCAAAGAATGTTGCAACATACCGGCAAACCATTTTAACACTCGATCTAATACAAACCTCAAAAATTAACAGCAACGTTAGTAACCTGCATCATGCCCCCGNAGGTTTCCCACCTCCAGCTTATGCATCTCAGGATTTTAGTCCATATGGAAAGTCTGTCCCTCACTCTCACACCCTTACACACACACACGCACGCATGCTCATGCACACCACACCACACCCGCGCTCTCGCTCCCCAACACACACTGCCTGGAACTGCTCCGAGGATTTTAGAATTTCCTCTTGCTAGCAGATTCCTCCCTCCCCTCACATCCACTCCACCCCGTTCTGTAATTAGGCTTAACAAGAGCAATTAAGAAAACAAACTCCTCTCCTCCTGGTGGCCTGATAATTCTGATTGTCATAATGTATTAAGATGTGTAAGCCAGTTTAAAATAAAGGTAAATTACGAGATTGCGCAAGAGCCATTTTGCACCTATTTCTGCTGCTTTTATCGTAGGGATAATGAACATTCAGCCACGCCTTTAATTTAAAACGTAAAAACTCAAAACTCACATCGGAACAACAGAGCTCAAAATTGTCGCTTTTGAACCAAAAAGGCTATTTTGATTTTTTTGCTATTTATTAGAGAGCAGCTCCCTTCTCCTCTGCATAACAAACTCCTTAGAAATAGTTTTCTTTATGGAATTACTTTATGACCTTAGACATCCAAGGTGAAATCAAGTTTTAATGCATCTTTTGGCTTTACAGATATCCATGAATAAACGGATTGTAATTGTTCCTTTTGCCCTGCCTGGTATCATACAGGAGACCAAACTCTCAACACTTTTCTCATAGTTTGTCCATCCACTTTTAAATCACTTTCCTTCAGCAATCAAATCACCGAAATTTAGTGTCAGAATCATCCAGAAAACAATTGAGGACTAACTGATTTCAGGTGGTTAGTGGAGAAACTTTGATATCCTTTGATTTCAGTCAGCTGTGGGTAGGTACAACACAGAGAAAAATTTACAGCCAGCCTGAATTCAGTTGGGAAACGTATCAAATTCTTGTTCTGCTTATACACCCTGTGAGTGTGTAATTAAAATTGTCAACATAAAATTAGTAAACATCAAAATCATAAGCATACAGAAGACCAGAAAATAAAACCAGTTTTATATGTGACATGGATTTGGGTTCATATGAACTGAAAAAACATTCTGTTCCCTCAGTTACGTACAACCTGCTTAACAATACCATCTGACAATTACAATTTGAAAATTAAAAAAAAAAGGCTGATGTTGCTAGTGTACTGTTGGAATCCTGCAGTTTCTGATAAGCTAGATATGTTTTCCCAAGTCAATGATTTCATCTCTGCTGGGTGTCAACATTTGCACAAGAACAATTTTGGGGGTCAGAAAGACATCAGCAAATGAGATTTCAAAAGGTTTCATAAGAGCGCAGATTGCTCAAACGCAGGGAAAGGAGGGTTTCAGCTTTCAGAAGTTCACTCTTCTGCTTCTTCATTCCTTCTTCCCTGAAACTGAGTCAAAGTTCTGTAAAAACCTACAGCAAACCATCAGATTTACAAGACAACAGCCTCACATAAAAAACCCCAAGCTTTGCAGCGAGACAAACGCTCCAAAATGTCAGTAAATGGAGACCTATTATGGTGCAAACTCAGGCACTCTTTCAGTGGGTAGGAGATGCCAGAAGATCTAGGACTGCATACAGAAACTCAGTTCTGCCCTTCTGGCATACGATGCACCATCTTTTTCTCCACCTCATTTGGTGTTCAGAAAGAAGAGTGCTGACTGAAAGAGTAATTTTTCCAGCTTTTTTCCTCTCTCCTTTCTCCTTGAAAGGCCCAGTGCCTCACTTTAACCACAGATCGTTCAAATGAAGACAACCAATTTTGTCTTGTATTTTTCCGCCTTGCTCATCAGAACAGCAGCACTTGAACGCCTCACAAACATCAAATAATGACTAATCTGATTTTCACAATACCTCCCCCATATGTTGATGAAGGTATTATTGCTATTCTCGCTCTGCAGAAGGGGTATGGAGACACAATGACATTAACATCAAAAGCATACATTAATTTTGGGATGCAGAGCGGCTGATTTACTCAGCATAGCGCATTACTTTTTATGTTCAAAGCATTTCTCTTCCTGGCATCTGTGATGCTCTGTATTTTGCAGGGCTTCGCATCAGTTACCCAGGAAGATGTCAAAATTATTGCCCACCTGCAAAAGGCTTTGCCTAGGTGAACTGGCATGAATCTTACTCATAACCACAGGAAGAAATAATACATAGTTCTTCAGAGCAGAGCTTACTTGCCCAGAGAAAAGCAACAATTTTTCCTACCATGGCCATCTTACTTCCTTATGCTGCAGCAAATGAGATGGGGGGAAGAGGTGTCTTAAAGACAACATTTTATTACACCATCCCAATTCACCTCCCCAAGCAAGCTTGTCTTATGCCTCAATGAGGCAAGTAACCAGTTAACAGTAATTAAAGGAGTAATTAAAGACTGTATCATAATGCATACGAGGATCAAATTGGGGTTAGGCAAACAACCTTAAGTCTAGAGAACTCAAGTCTGCAATTTCAGAAATGTTTTTCTACAGTTTTTATGATGATTTTTGAAACTGCAAATAGAAAAAGCAGAGATCTCATGACCTGGCATTACACTGATGCCCAAACAGATCAACAACAAATATGATCTGCCACAGGCAGATTTCTGCAGGGCTGCTGGCAGATCTGGCTCAGAGCAACCATATGGTTGTTTTTGGCAAGGTCAGCACAAGCACTGTAAGGGATAGGACACTTCTGTTGGTGGATTTCCCCAGGTGACAGGCTGGAAGCAGAGGAATGACTGCTTTCGGGCATCTTGATTTCATGCCAGGTTTGGTGTGGAGTTTGTTCTTCCTCTTCCAGACCTTGTTTCAGACTTCTGATTGGTTTCCTTGCCCAGCAAGTCCTCAGCTTGTTCCTCCTGACCCCTCTTATAGTTTCCCTTTCCAGTCACTCCCATCTTCCACTCCCACACCCAGGCTCCTGTGTGCCAAGTCTTCTCATCAAGCCAGTTTCAGTCCCTCCTGGTTCCTCATCTGCACTACACCTCTTTACCATCCTGATCCAAGCAAACGTGCCATGCTCTCTATCACCATGTGCCCCTTCCTGCCAACCAGAAGGCCTGGCCTCTGGTCCAGTCTGCACAGCAGTGTGGTGTAATCAAGTCTCCAGGCATCTCCTGGTGCTCCTTTGCAGGCATGTAGCAGTGAGCTCAGTTCACACGTTGAGCAGACATGATGTCAAGCCAACTGGAACTCCTGTGACTATGTTAGCATGGCACTGAGCCCGAGCTAATAAGCCTTGGTGAGAAGCCGGATATATTAGCTTGGGCTTAGCACCGTGCTAATGCAGTCAGGCAGCTTTTGGATCAGAGCTGGCTTACATCCCGCCCGCTTTTAACACCGATCTTGCTCATCTTTGTCTACAATAACCCATAAAGATAAATCCCTCGGTCTTGTACCAACCTTACTCTCAGTTTCCCTCTTTTCTGACACTGCTGATCTCCAGGCGTAGACTCTCCTCCTTCATAATCCCCTACAGGTTCAGCTCTTGTCCATAGGCTTTCAAAACCAGTTCCTTTTGATGACTCTCTGGCCTCAGGATAGTTTTGCAGTAAGCTTGCACCAAACATACACTCTTCTGCTCTCAGTTCAGGTGCTCTGTTTTAGACCCAACAGCGTTCACTCACTGAAGTGAACCATGATGCTCTTCCACAGCTCCTGGGAGGGCTGCTCTGCCAATTCTCTAGCTTAGTTTCTAGTTCAAAAGCCATTCTTCTGGGCGTGGGAGTCAGAGATGGAGGTGGGGACAAGGACTGGAGTGTGTTCTGGCCTTTCTCCGACAGAGACACAATGCAAACAAACTGCATGTGGAGATCCATAAACTGGGAAGTGCTCCTGGCAGAGAGGATGGTATTTGAGCATCCCAGACAATGACAGTCACCACCCTCCCCTGCCACATAAGCTGTCCTTTCCTGAGTCACTGAACCTGTCATTCAAACTTCTACTCCAAAAAATGGGGGCTATCATGGTTGAAATTACTTTTCAAAGAAAAGTCATCACACTCTTAATTTTAACAATACAATTTTTGTCACAGCCAAGTTTTTGGAAATGACAGAATAGATTTTGGTGAAAAATACAGCCAGAAGAAAGGAAAATACAAGAAAGACCTGAGCCACCCATTTAGAATTTGGTAGCTTTATGAGCATCTAAAAGTGGGATCTCATAATGCAAATGATCTGTCTGTCTTACCAACAAGTGATCCTACCAGCCCTGCATATACTAGATACCAGTTTTTTGAGATTAATTTTAGGGGGATGTTACTGAGCAATTTTTTCTGTATGAGAATAAGAATATTGCCATCACACATAAGTCCCATACAAAGCATCTGCATAGATTTAAACCCTTTTTCCTTGGCCTGCTGTTCTTCTTTCAGTGACCCAGGCCAATGCGCTAGAATTGAATAATTATACAACATGGCAAGGTTCGATAAAGACAGACAATGCTCCTGTTACAAGTTTACATAATTTGCTCCTTTCAATATACTAAATCCTAATGGGCAATGGAGACAGAAAAATGCTGAGACTACTATTTTTCATCACTGTTAAGATTAAAAAAATAAACAAGTGACTGCGTAATTGCAGTAGCTTGCTGTAATGAAACCAGATCCTAAGATGACTAATCTTGTCACCAAATAATAATAAGAAAAGAATTTTTTTTGAAAGATTAATTTGCACCAGTCTGTCCCAACATACTCTCATCTAAAACTATTAGCACACTATATGCACACAAATCAGGCAATAGGGAGTAAGGGAAGCTTGCAATCAGACCTAATGTCTTCCCTTCCTCTCAGCCCCCAGTACAGGACAGCCACTTCCTCTCTACAAATGCTTTGCTCAGATCTGTACACAAGACAGGCCACATCTTCCGGGGAGGCTCAAAGTCTTTGCAGACGCACAGTTGCCTTCAAAGCATCACTGGAAATCTGTGTGGGAAGACTCTAAAATATTAAAACCATCCTATACTCTTTTCTTCTAAGCCAACAACAAACCCCCTCTAAACTTATCTACCACTTCTCTGTTTAGTTTATTCTGGGCTGCAGAATAAACTTTCTGACTACTGAAAAAGATGCACAAATGCATAAGCTGCAACACAAGTGCAAAGGAAAACAAATAGAGAAAATAGGTATGTCCCTTCCAGGAAGACAGTTCCTTTCCAGAACATTAAAATTATGCATAAGGTTTTCCCCCACTACCAAAAGCAAGCAAAAAGAAGGCTGATGTGAAAAAAAGGTGCTTCAAAATGTTGTTTATCTGTCCTCTATCTGAACTGACTTACCTTTTGGTCAATACTTCATTGCCATCTTGCCTATTTTTTTCTCCCACAGGTAACTGCTCGACCTCTAGCAGATTCACAAGTTATTTAAGCCATGATCTTCAGTTTTAAGAAATCCCCAGCTAAAGGTTTGCTACAGCACTTGTAACCACAGCCCAGCAGCAAGCAGGACGCAGCACTGCTCCTCCTCACACAATGCTCAGGCAGCCAGCACGTACTGACTGACTGCAGATGAGAGATTGTCATGTTTTCTGTTTCCCCATTTCTAACCTGAGAGCCCTCCTGTGCAGCAGGATGACTTTCAGAGGCACATCCTTCATACCCTCTCTGTGCTGCCAGATGTCCTCTGCAGCTAGTTCATGGCTTTCATTTTTGTATTTCACAATAGCTTAACAATTTTGATAAAAATACTACTCCTGAAAAAAGTGTGCATTATTCTTAGAGAAGGTGGAGAGGCCAAAAGAGCTGGTCTAAGTTAAATCCTCTGCATTTCTTTCATTTCACATTTCTTTCTGACCCTCAAATCCAAGCGTCCTTTATATAGACAACTGGATCCTTTTGAAGTATGGTCAAGATGACAAGGTGTGGGGCAGTACGATCGAGATGGTATTTTCCTGAAATACCTGGCACATTTGCACAGTGCTATCACGACTCACTGTGCAGAGCAAAGAGGGCACTAAGAGACCTTTGGAAGCTCATGGTAAGTTTCTGTGGATGGACACTCTAACACCCCAGATAACAGCAAGGGTGGATCAACTGATTTAAGTCTAGTAATTCAGTGTATATAGTGGTTACTGAAAACAGGCAAGACACAGGGAAATATTTTTTCTATTTTACAGAAAAATAGATTTGACTTTTGTACAGTTGATGTGATTTTGCAAACCACCACAATGAAGAAATCTAAACACAGTCCATCTGCATGTTTATAAATATGTACAAGTGTTTAAGGGATGCAGTATGTTAAAAAAAGTCAACAATAATGGTTAGTCCATGCTTCCAATTATATTCTTTCTTCAATTAGTCTTGAAGAAACTAACACCTCTATTAATCATTTCAATTAACTCCACGCACCACATGACATCCGCACCAGCAGCCCATATGTTGCGTTCCAATCACCCAAATATTAAAGCCTTTTTAATTGATTGATCTAAAGAACATTCAACAGGCTCAAGGTGGCAGCCAGCCAGGAAATCCCAAAAGAAGATGACAAAAAGGTGGGGGTGCTAAACCAGCTTCCCAATTTGTTTTTCCTCTTCCTCCAGGGTTCACGAAGTTAATCCAATCACAGCCCATAAAGCCTCTTTTTAATAAAATAAATAAATAGATAAGAGAACACACATGTTGGCTTTCCCCCAGAGAAGCCCCCTCCACTAAAGCTGGAGAGCCATCCTGTTAAGAAAGTGCCGCATAGGAGGGTGCATTTTTTATCCAGCAGAAATATTTAGCTTGGCCGCCCGCCAGGGAATGCTGAAAGAATAGACTGAATTAGGGGATTTACCTTCCACGTGTTTGGCACGCGTCATTAGAGGCTCTGAAGAGCTTGACTCTTTCGCTCTCTCACTCTCTGTTTTTACTCCCCCCCACCAGAGCTTTGATGCAGAGAATAAAGTATGAGCTATAAGAGCAATTGATGTGTTGCAGTTCCAAGTGTTGGCATGGTGGCTTCTGTGCTGTTAAAGGAAACTGATGCCCAGTTTCTGAAGGTAATTTTTCAAAATTCCAGTCAGAAAGAGGGTGATACATTTTAAAAACATTTGCTTTAACACAGAAAAAAACCCCATGCGATTTTTCTTTCTCTCTTTTCCTGTCAACAACAACAAAAAGTTTTTGAAGTTTTCTGTAGACAGATTTCAACTTGGAGTAAGTGGCTTAAAAGTAAATTCCTTAAGTGAAACTTCAACCACAGAGTATTTTAGGAGCTCATTTGAAATGTTAGTTTTGTAACGATAACCCATGAATTGCTCTGTCATTTGACTTTTATATGCTGTCATGTGGACTTACATTATTTTAAAAAACACTTCTTTACCTAAGTACTTTGGTCTTGCAAATACCTATTAAGATCTATAACCAGAACGTGTTAATAGAGATGGCTAGTCTATACCTCAAGTAACTTGAGCAGCTTCTCAGAATTTCTAATTTGCAAACGGAAAGACTATATTTTAAGTTAGCCTCTGCCACCTTAAGTAGAGGAAACAAAAAGAAAAGAAAAACCCCCCACAGTTTCCAGATGAATAAAAGCATGGAGGTCCTTAAACCAACAGTAAATACAAATGTTTGCGTCTGGCACACATGCAAACCCAGTTTACAGCGCAGAGTTTTGCAGAACAGCTCCCACTGCCACTAACAGCCATCCGTGGAGCTGGTGTGAGTTCTGGGAGAGCCCTGTTGCAGCTGCTTCTGCTGTACTGTCTCATCACGGTATCAGATAAAAACAAGCCCTATCCACGCACAGTTTTTATCACTATTGATTAAAGGAAATCAATTTAGAAGCTACTTGTTGACATGCTTACTCAAAACAAGATTCAAGCAGAGTTTCTGAACTAGTCCTGGCTGTATCTTTATCCCATCTCTGCTGGCAAATAAATCTGGGTCTGACATTGGTTCAGCTAAATTCATGCCATCAAATAACAGACTACATGGGAATCTTCATCTCTCTTTCAGTAAAACTAGTTCATTGGGCCTTGCTTATCAGGAGATCTTGTGGGCTACACAAAAGCAACTTAAGGGATGGATACTGGCCCTCAAATGAAAATACAAAATACTAACTCCAATCTCAGAAGAGTGCTGAGGACCATCTCCTTGATGACCGTAAAACACCAAAGCTGCAGGGACGTCCTCTTAGCTTAAGGGCAGACCGATAGTTTATCACTTCTTAAATAAACCATTCATAATTCATAGCCAGGTTGAAAACCACACAAATAATGAGCTCTCAGTATTACTCAGCGGAAAGTGAGAACTGGAGTTTTCCACCCGAACTTGTAGAGGCTGACAAGTTCAGACATGGGTTTGTGAGCTCCTTCCTGGACCCCACATTTTTAATTCAATTTAAAGAAAGCTAGGCAGCCACTTCCCCCATGTCTTTGAAGTAAAGATGTTAACATCCATGCTAATAATACAGACTACCCTTTCTTTTATCAAAGACTTCAGCAACTGCAAAGGCTTTCTTTCCACCACAGAGGAAAACTGCAAAAATAAAGCTGCCTGGTTCTGTGCTGACAGGGCAGGTTTGGTTCGAGCCACTGCGCAGATGCCCACCAATGCCTGAAGCACTGCTTTATAAATTCATCGAATTGTTTCAGTTGCAAAACACCTTTAAGATCATAGACATTAAAGATCACTCCAATCATTAAGCCCAGCACTGCCAAGTCCACCACTAGATCATGTTCCCAAGTGCCACCATCTACACAGCTTTTAAATACCTTCTCCAGGGATGGGCACCCCACCACTTCCCTGGGCAGCCTGTTCCGCTGCTTGACAGTCCTTTCAGAGAAGAAATTTTTCGTAATCTATTCAATCAGAATCTCTCTTAATGCAACTTGAGGCTGTTTCCTCCCATCATAGAGAGCAATAAAGTCCTCCCTGTGCCTCTTTTTCTCCAGGCTAAACCCCCTCAGCTTCCTCAGCTCCTCCTCGTAAGACCTGTGCTTCAGATCCTTCACTAGCTTGTTGCTCTTTGGACTCGATCCAGCACCTCGATGTCTTTCCTGCAGTGAGGGATCCAGAACTGAACACAGGATTTGAGGTGTGGCCTGCCAAGTGCCAAGTACTGGGGGACGATAACTGCCCTTGTCCTGCTGACCACACTGTTGTTGATACAAGCCAGGATGCCATTGGCCTTCTTGGCCCCCTTGGCACACTGCTGGCTTGTGTTCAACCACTGTCAACCAGCACCCCCAGGTCCTTTTCCACCAGGCAGTTTTCCAGTCACTCTTTCCCCAGCCTGTAGCACTGCAGGGGGTTGTTGTGACCCATGTGCACTTCACTTTGTTGAACCCCATACAGCTGGCCCTGGTCCATTGACCCAGCCTATCCAGATCCCTCTGTAGAGCCTGCCTACCCTCCAGCAGATCAGCACTCCTGCCCAACTTGGTGTTGTCTGTGAACTGACTGAGGGTGAACTTGAACCCTTTGTCCAGGTCATCAGTAAAGATTTTAAACAGAACTGGCCCCAGAACTGAACCCTGGGGAGCACCACTGACTGGCTGCCAGACAGATGTAACTCCAAGTACCACCACTCTCTGGGCCTGGCCATCCAGACAGGTTTTTACCCAGGAACAGTGCACCTGTCTAAGCTATAAGCAGCCAGTTTCTCCAGGAGATTGCTATTGGAGACAGTATCAAAGGCTTTACTGAAGTCCAGGTAGACAACATCCAGAGTCTTTCCCCCATCCACCAAGCAGGTCACCTTGTTGTAAGGAGACCAGATCAGTCAATCAGCACCTGCCTTTCATACATTCATGCTGGGTGGGCCTGATCCCCTAGTTCTCTTACATGTGTCGTGTGATGGCACTCAAGATGATCTGCTCCATAACCTCTATGTTTCCAGTAGAGCACCTTTGCTGCTAAATGAATCTCCAAATGACTGGCTGGCCACCACTGGAGTACTCTATGTACAGTAGCAGTAGGAACTGCAACAGATAATTCCCTCATCAGAATTATCAGAAAACGGAGTAAGTACTCTGGACTGACATCCCAAAGGGAAAATTCCTCTGCGGACAGACTGCAGGTTTAGTAGAAGGTAATAGTGAATTAAGATGCAGATGTTGTATGCTCGCATTCCATGACAAAGCACCACAGGGCAGCATGTTCTTCTCGATGTGAACCTGTAAAGGAAGGTGTTCAGTTTTCTCCACTCACCTGGCACAAGGCTGTCTTCCTGTAAAATACTCACGGACACAAAAGGTGTATTTCTGTTAGCTCTGCCCCTCTCATGTACTGTCCAAGGAACATGTGCGTTTCCATGACTGGGAACTGTCTGCCTGCTTTGCCTCTTAAATAGATACAGTGAGGCCAAGCATATTTCAGTATTGCGATTGATATTTTGAAACTCAGGTCAAGTAATAGAGAGCATTGACCTGACAATATCGGTTCAGTGGCAAATTGCTTGATGTATTTGTCATCATTACAACAAACTAATGTTTAAACACAGTCTGCTTATCATAATTACAGAATAATAATATGACCTTTAAAGTTGAATTAAAGAGCTCGTTTCCCCCCCCCACATCTCTTCCCTCTGTGTTTCTAATTAAAACCATGCACCAACACATGTATCTATCCTTCCTTCTGTAATAGTTTGGGATTCCACTCTCAAATGCTATACAGATAAAATGAACGTGTATGTGTTAGTAATTCGCAATGCAGTAAATTCTCCTTTCCAAAACTGCCGTCTTCATTAAAATCTTATTTGCTTGGTAATCTCCTTTGATCGCTAAAGTTATAAGAAGCCCCCTCCTCTTCTTTTGATACTATCAGTGTAGCTTTTGACCAGAGAGCGTGATGAATTAAATGTATGACAGATATGACAGGTGAGGAGTGCTTGGAGAGGGCTTAAACAGCAGGGATAAGACAAAGCCCCCATTTAAGAACAAAACCCTTACCCGATGGCTAGCCCATTAATGACCAACCACTCTATTTGTCCTGGTGGATGAAGAGCAAGCTGATACTACAGACAAAGCTTTGTTAGCCACAGGGCTGTTCCTCAATCAGGCCACACAACCAACTAATTGAAATGCCCAGTTTTTCCCCCTCAGGATTTGCTATACAAGCTAGGAGGTTTGTAGGTATACTCCCTTTATTTTTTTTCTTTTTTCCCCCCTATAATGTATTAATTCAGCCATCACAAGTTTACAGCTGGACTAAGTGGAATTACAGCATATAAACCTAAAAATCTATCTGCAGGGATCCAGCTAAGCCCTAAAGGGAGACAAGTCCAGCAATACAAATCCAAGGAAATTTGGAAGTCAATCCATTAAGATTACTAGGCCTTTGATTTTGGAAGTCACAAGCTCAAAATATGGAAGCAATGAACTCTGTGTCTTCATTTTAGCCTGTTTTCAGAGGGCTTACTGACCCCATTTTTTTTTCTATTAAAACACATTGATAAATGTGGACAGAATTGTATTGATTTTTCACCATATTTGCCATGAGGGAAGACAGGAAAATACCTGCTTGTCTGAACTCAGAGTTAATATACCTTTTAAAATTTCATATGTATTTTCTACATATTTAAAGTTGCCACAAGCAAAGTCATCACTCTTCTCATCAGCTTAAGACCCCCCTCTCCCTCTTTAAAGTTCATGTCAACTTTCAGAACGGTGAGCAGTACTAAATGCGGAGTTTCAGGCTCCGGTTACTGTAAACCACTGGCTGCTTCCCAGAGGGGAAGAAATCTTTGTGCCCCCTGCAGACCAGGATTATATTCTCAATGGGCAGTCTCTCATTTTATCCTACCAATCTGTGGTTAGCAGAAGGCCAGGAGTTTCCAGGAGTAAGTGCCAATGTGATATTCATTGTTAAACTCAGCTGGTAAATAAAAATTAGATTACAGGGATGTACCAGTGATCATGTAGTGTGGCATATAATAGAAAATACTAACTGAAGCAAGAACAGTTTTCACTTTCAGAAGAAATTCATTTCTTATCTCTTTGCTCCTTCCTGTCCTGCCCTCACAGTGTGCTGTAGCTGAATCACAGGTGCTGGTATCAGGAAATCTGGGTTCTGTTCTTAGCTCTTCCACAGGCCTCTTACGTGGCTTCGGGCACACCTTGTACCCTTTCTGTGCCTCTGTTTCCCTATATAAAAATGCAAATATTTCTCCCTATTTCAGAAAAAGCATGGTCTAGTAGTTTAAACCATAGACTAAAGATATCTTAATTCTCAGACTGAATACAGTATCAATTTCTGCTGTGTCTTTGAGGCAAGTACCCTTACTCACCAAAGGGGTCAGCTTCTCCTGGAAAATGATGCATGGCCAGAATCCAGGCTTCCTGGTAGAACATGTGTGCTACTTTTTGAGTAAGTGGTTTTTCTGTCTGGATGAGAGCTCAGCCTCACCTTGCAATGAGACCATTTGTGTGGAATGCAAAAGATCATCAAATAAGGAGGAGGGGGGGAATGATGACCCATTAATCTGGTGCATTTTGGTTTTGAATGTGCAGATTTGAACAGAAGCTGCATTTTTTTCAGACAGCTTTCCAATCTCCCTATTAGATAAAATGTTATAGTCTTATTACACATGTTGCCTACTAGATGTGCTCTGACTTTTATAGATGTCAACCCCATTTCTTAATTCAAGACATTTGTCTCTTGTGATCTCTGCGCCTCTGGGTTAGAGTTCCAGCCAAAGAGGTGAGCCAGCTTGTATCTGCAATGCAGTCATAAAATCCTCCGGCGCTACATCCCTGAAAACTGCTGCTGCCCTGAGAAAAGGCCTGGATTTTGTCTGTCTGCAGCTCAGCACCCAGAAAGGACATTTTGCAGAAAGGCTCAGTGGACATTCAGGAAAACTGCTTTCAGGACCTTATCTGAAGGACAATACTTAACTTTCACCACCTGGGCCTGGCCCCTGAAAGGAAACAGTCACACTCAATTATTGTCTTTTTCTAGACAATTACTATTTAATCAAACCTCCAGCTGATATTAACTGGTGGAAAAAAGGCTATTTTTAGTTAGGACAGTGATTCCCCCTCACTCCTTTCATCTATGAGTAATGTATTTCCTTTTGCTCTCAGTACCACAAACCAGTCCACACCAGATGCTCAGTATTAGGTAAAATTAAAAATGTGGGCATCATACCCTTTGAAAGATGCTTTGAACTCAAATTAATATACCTAAACCCACTATTTAAATTAAAGAGATCCTGTCTCTCTGCTGTGTCGTTTTCCCTTTTATCAGAAGGGGAATTTTATTCCATTTAAAGGTTCTTTGGTTCAGCTCCACAGACCACGTTTTGACTTAACAACACATTGTAATTTCCTTTTAGCCACAAGAATAAAGGAAATGTCTAGAAGCAACACCATAATCTTGTCAAGCACTCTCTTTCGTTTCCCTGAACAAGCCTGTTTGAGAAAATGTGAAGCCTAAGATTTTTAAGATCTTATCTGGAAGATGTTTAGATCATGGAACACTTTTATTGAAAACAGACATATGTATTTTTATGCATCTACTGATGTACCCACACACATAAAATATGTGCCTACTAAATTCTTTTATGGACAGGAACAGAACAGTCTGAAACCTGCAGAGGATTTGCAGAATTTGATCCTCTTGCATCAGCATTTTACCTTTTCCAGACTTTTGTCCAAAATCTGCATGGATACTTGAGAAAGCTCCACCAGGGAACTAACCATCAGGGAGGGCCTGCACCCAGACTCACCTGTGAGCAGGGCTCTGTAACTGCTGTCAGAAGTAAAAACATTGGAACAATGTAAAATACATTGATTTCTCATGTGCCTCAATGTATATATAAAAAATGGGCTTCTGCACTACTTGTGCCATTTATTTGCACGTTTAATCTTTTTCAAAACATAATGATTTAAATGCAATTGCTCTGCTTCTGGAGCTACAGACTTAAGGCAGTTTCTGAACATATTCAGACTTTACATTTCATAAGCAAATGCCATCCAACTTCACATTCGGTTTATCCACTCTTGATGTTCATCCTTGATGTCATCACTGACAACATTTAGACTACAGGCAGAGGTGTAAGAGCTGCCTCTTCCCTTTGAAACTGAAGCATGGAGTTCTGACTGCCATGGCAATGGACCTGGCTTTGGTTTAGGTTTCACAGGACCATGAGACATGCCCCAAACACATGGTAAGCCCAGGGGGCACCCATACATGCTCTGGTGGGACCCAGGCCTGTGTGGGATGATGCTGCTTCTGCAGACCCTGAGGTCTCTCTCTTGGTCCTTGGCAGCTTCACCAAGGTGCTGGTGAGGTATTGAAGAGCAGCTCAGCCCTGGCCACAGCATGCAGAGAGGGACCTGCCAGGAGAAAACCCAACCACTGGGCTGTAGAAACCAATGATGGACCTGCTATACTAGACAAGAGGAGAGATGGTAGTTTGCAGTGCTAATGATGCCACAAAAACATACTTCAGAACAAAGCAAAGGGGCAAATTAAGCATCTGCAAGTTCTCAGCACAGGTTAGACAGTGATAGTAAGAAAGTTTATCCCCAAGAGCTTTCTCCTCGCTGGAGGTGTTGAGTTAACTGGTGGTGACCTCCCACTGACCCACAGCCAGCATCTGTAAGTGGTGCACGGCAGTGGCGGCCAGGAAGCACTTCTCCCAAACAGTGCCCTTTCAAAACATCACTCTGAAAAGCAACAGCTGAGGTGACCCAGGAGTCAACTGCCCAGCCCCATCCAGCATGGAGGACATCTCCCTTCACTCTCCTGGGATTTCATCCATCTTCATTTGCTTTTTCTTGCTGCCATTTCCTCTGACTTCTCAAACTTGGGACAGTGGCAACTATTATTCATTCTCTTGTTTCTTACCAGCCATGCAGGAACGAGCTACAATTTTCCATCAATAAATACATCAGTGCTTATTTAGCCATTATTTTAATTGTTGCATTTGTTGCTCAGGTATCTCCTGAGCAAAAGCAGGATTTACTGCATTATTAGTTTAGAAATCTAAAAGAGAAACATCTCAGGGCAATTACTAAATGTCACTCTGGGTAGCCACAAAATAACTTGCTAATGAAAACTCTGAATAGGAATGAAAATATAACTGAGGTATAAAGAATGTAATTGTCCAAACCATTTGAGGTTAAGCAAGTATGAACAAACCTCTTCACTGTGCACCCTTTCTGTCTATAAAAAGGGTGAAGACGTGAAGCAGCAAGACTTACTCCTTCTACTACTAACAGTGTTGTAAACAACAAGAGGTTCTCCAGTTTCCAGCTACAACAAATCATTTAGCTCTGGGTAATTCCAACAATTTTAGTCATCAACTTGCAAAACTGCGTAACTCGTATTCAGCTGACATCAGTTTGAGTAATCTTGTTCCCACGTCTGGTTAAGAGAAGACTGATAATACATTGTGGCTTCACAGTAGGGAGGGGGAAAGCTAGCCCTTCTCTTCCTCCCCATTCCTGGGGGTTCATGAGAGACAGGGGAGAAATGAGGCTGTTGAGGGGGAGTGAACTAGGCAGGGGGAGATGAAAAAGCAAGCAGGAGTCGTGGTAGCAGATTTGGGTATAGGATCATGTTCTCCATTCTAAGAACAGACCCCAAAACTCTAATACCTCAACCTTCCCCCCCAAATGTGCCTGTCTAGCTTGCATTAGTGGGTAACAGTGGTGAGGAAGGCATACAAATGTGCAGCTGGTGACAAGAACCTCTCAGCTCAAACGAAAAGACAGAAAGAGTCACAGATTTTATGTAAGAGGAAGAGATCTAATGACTTCCCCAAGGTTTAACTGAAAGCAGACAGAAGGGATAGGAGCTGAACCCACGAGTCCTGAATCACAGCCCTTTATCTCAATCACAAGATCCTCCTTCCTCTTGGATATTTTGCACTACCTACAGTAATCAAGAAAAAGACTGCCTTGCCCTTCTAAACCACAAATTGAATACTAAACCTATAAATCACCTGGAAAATTCAGATGTCTTCACAGAAGAGCAGTGGGTTCCAAAGAAACAACAAACCCTGCTATTGCTCCAGAAGGAGGGTGTTGTTTACTATGCTGGTCATCTGTGTTGAATCAAGATCAATTTTGATGGCATTAAGATAGAAAAAGCAGAGCCATTCTTAGAAAAGATGCAAAAGAGCATGTCTACACCATGCAGCATGCCCTGTTGTAAAGCCCACAGGGCCAGCTTCGAGTCTGCTGGCTGTGGAAAAGTGCCGTGTCCTGGGGGGTGGTATCACAGTACCAAGAGAGCAGTGCAGATATATTAGAGGCTAAGTTAATATGCTCCACAGCTCAGAAAGGCACACAAATTTAAGTCCAGGGACATACCCTGTTTCTAAGACTACCTCAACCACTGCTCATACTCTTGAAGACTGCTGAACCTTGTTCCATTATGCAAGCATGATCTTTCTTGCTTCTCTGTCAGGGCTGGGAAAAGACATGGTTGAGCTCTATAAACGTGTCGTGGCATAAACAACAAGGAGCTATTTCTTGATTTTTTTCAGCTAAAGATTTTCAGAGAACAACAAAACTGTCTCAAGCAAGTTCAGGCCAGAAGTTCTTTAATGTGAGAGCGGCTTTTCCATCACAGCAGTGAGGCAAAGAAATCCCACCCTTGGTAAGATATGCCTTATTCCATAGCAGAACAATTTTTTTCCCCATCAGAAGACTGGGCCGAGCAACTGAGGAGACCTCTTCTAGACTCATCTTTTCTAAAAAGTCTGCTAAGGTATTTCTAAGAAATATCACTGTGGCCTAGACATTTGGATACTTCTAGAACAGTGAGCTAGTAAAGCATTATGCAGACATTTTTTCAGAGCAGACTCTACATAATAAATTTTCCATCTTCGGAAAAAATTCAAGCTGACTGAGCAGTATACATGCATATGCATGCCCATGAACTCATGCTATTTTCAGTAAGACCAATCTTCAAGCAATTTCTCACTCTTACAATGCATTTATCTTATGTAAAACAGATGCATGTCTTTGGGGTAGGCTTTGTCTTTTAGTCTTATTGTGAATACCCCTTTTAATTAAAATGGGAAATACAAATTTCCTCATTTAGTTCCAAGCCTGAAGCCCACTAGCACAAGCAGCCGTCTGCAGGTTCAGCTGGAACCCTTTCAGCATACCACAGTAAGTCTGCTGGTTAAATTAAGTTAATTCGGTTAATTCAGACATGTATAAACCAGTGTAGCTCCACTGAGCTGTGCCTATTTACACCAGCTATTAAAAAGCAGAACTAGTAATAATGTATCCATCCTAAGTCCTGAAACTCCATCACCAATTGTTACACTAGTATAGTTTAAAATCTGCATAGCTGATGAGATGAGCCAGCCATCCTTGCTGGCAACACCTTTTTAAGTCCCTGTGCTGCACCTAGTGGGATGTAAAACAACTAAATGGGAAAAGCAGCAAACATTACATATTGAGATAATCAAACTGTACTGGAGATAAACTGGGGGGTAACACCTAATGATCCTTAAAGCAAAATAATTCAGTCCTAGCTTTCTCATTAAAACACGTATTTTTAGGTGCCTTCCCTTTTCTTCATGTACCCAAATGAAGGCGGAAGCAGGCATTTCCTTTACCGATGATGGAAGTGATACCAACTATTATGCCAGTATTAAGTGAACTTCCTCCCACCCATTTCTCTGGAGTTAATGTCGTCTGACTGAAATGCGATTATTAAAAGTGGGCTGTTCGGTTCTAACAAACTAAAGCCTTGCAAGTTTATAGGCACAATTGCTTCAGGCTCCTCCTACGGGTGATCAGATAGAGTGTCTTTTGAATAGACTCAAAGAAACACATTTTCACACCTGTCAGGCCTAGATTAATATCCCTCCTAATTGCACTTTAAGAACGGCCAATTAGTTCTAGTTATAGAAGCTTTCACGGGTTAAGGGGGAGAAGCAGCTTGTTATCACCATCAGGACTCATTGTTTCCCTGAATAGAGTTGTGTCCCAAACTGCGCGTGGCTCAGCAGCGTGACTGGAAGTCCTGCTGCACGCCACTAAAATGATGCCTTTATCCCCCCAAACCCGCTTCAGTGGTGCTGGAGACAGCAGAGGTGACCATGATACTAAAAAGAAAATAACCCCTATGCTGAGATTACAAAACCAAAACCACGTTTCAAACCAGAAGCGGTTTGCTGAAATTTCCTAATAATACAAATTTATTTTTTCTCGAAGATAAAAATCTCCTTTTTGCTCTAAAGGGGCAGTACTTTGTTTGTAATAAAACACCCTCTCCAGCAAGGAAAAGAACGCGCCAGCATGTTGCTGAATTTGCAAAAGGCGGGTAAGTGAAGTTCTGGCCTTGAAGTGGCAGCCTGAAGAGTGACACTGCAGAGCCAACACCACGGTGGGACACTTGAAAACAAGTCAGGGACCAAGGGTTAGTCCAGCCACTGGAACGTGACAGGAAGGCTAGTTAATAAACACCCGCTAACCCCTTCAATTACAGCAATAAATTGTTCAATTGGTTAAATGTCCACAGGTTCTTCCCCAAACACTTCTGCGAACTGTTTAATTAGCAAACTCTTGCATCACGGGACGATGAGATGTCGGTGAGCGTGGGGGGGGACACTGGGCTCTCCCAGGGAGTGAGGGGCGCTGGTGCCCCATGGAGCTCACCTCTGCAGGGCTTGCTTTGTACCATGCCACCTCCAGTGTTTTAACAGCTCTGGGGGTTATTCGTCCAGTGCCACCTATTTTTTAAAACAGGATTAATACTGTGCGGGCAAAATACAGCTTAATCGCCATTCTTTCCACATCAGTTTTCTGCATTTTGATAAGAAGGCTTACAAATTACAGCTTCTCACCTGCCCCAAGATTAGATAGCCGTGCACACCAGACAGGTTATGTAGCACAAGAGATACCGAGTACCTGGAAACTGCATGCTATACAAAACAAACCTGCAGATTAAAAGTCAGCAAGCCTTTTTCTTGAAAATATTTAACACACTAAATTTGGAATTATCTCACCACGAGTTAAGAACAGTTGAAACATTGTAAAATGATTTATCATTAAGATTACTGCTGGCTACAAAGGGTATTTAGAGTATATTCATGAGGCATTAAAAATTCTGGTACAAAAAGCCCCCAAAGATATTTCTCCTGAATAAAGCAACAAGTTTAACTTGATCACTGAGGATCAATTAATAGTTAAAGACTCACATAAGTTGCCTATATTGGATCTTTACTTACTTTGATACACTGCTGATATGACATATTTTGTTTCTAACTAAAAACCACACACTGATGCAGCAGGAAAAAATGTGTGGGTTTCAAGAATATTTATATTAATTAGATTCGTTTACCAGGAATTCCATGTCTGAAAAACAGCTAGTCAAAGGAGATAAGTATTATTTGTTATGTTTAGACAACCAGGAGAAATTGCATTTCCCTGCTGAAGTTTTATTAATAAACTAAAACCAAGCTAGGTTTATCACAGTTGGGAATAAAATACAGTTTGCCTGTGGAAAGCTGTAAGTGATCGTTCCCTGTGTCTCTAGCAAAAGTATTTCTTTGGAAAAGGTCTTTAGGCAGAAATGTTCATTTAGAACAAATTTTTTAATAACATTGAAGAAATCTACCATTTTGCACTTCTGCCTGAGAGGATGAGCCTGGATCCTCAAAGGGTATCCAAAGAACAGCCAGGCAATTCCTTTTATTGGGAAGCATGGTGTTGGACTATGCCCTATCCTCCACTTTGCAAAAACGCACAAATCATTGAAATAAATTCAGCTGAGCTTGCTGGCTCCTGGGATTCCTCTCGTGAGTACTGTGTTCTCCCACTGAGCCACCTGGAGAGCCTCAGCGCCTAACTTGAGCTTGAAGATTCTCCTTCAGGTACGTACCAGATGGGTCTACATCCCCTATGGGAAACCCGTATGCTCGGCGTTGTGTTACTGCCTCAGGTTCGAGGACATAAATGGTCTTATTTACTTTAACATACACATCTTGCACAGCTAAGCAAAGCAAGTTCTTTAAATTCGGGTTCACGGGAAGATTTCTGCTGACTCTACTGGTCAGTGGATCAATCTTACAGTGAGCAATATGAATGCAAATTTAAATCAGTATGTTGTCAGATCCCCACAGAGAAAAAAACCGCAGAGAGACCCTTTACTGCTAACCAATGCCATCAGTTACCTCACCTTTGTGCGTGCTGATTGACACTGAAGAAAATAATGCTGGTAAAATCGGTACTATTAAAACCTGTTGTGCTGACTGTCGCTGAATCCGCTGGAGCGGACAATGTAGAACTACTCTCCTTTTTGTTGTTGTTGTTGTTTTGGGCTTTTTGTTGTTGTTTTTTCTTTCTTTTAGTTTTGTAGCACTAAGCGAATTAACATCTCTGAAGTCTCGGGGTCTCAGGGCAGGCTTTCAGGCGACACCGATTAGCACAGCCTCACTGAATTAAACAGACTGAAGCAATTCAGGCCATTGACAGTCCTCGGGATCAGGGTGGGGAGAAACTGCAAATTAGGTAAAGAACAGAGGACACAATACCAGCACTGATGTCCTGGCACACAGGCTTTTATTCTGGAGATAGTTTACAAGCAGTTCGTAACCTTTGGACTCCAGACAGTCTGTAGAACCAACAAGAGGAGGTTCAAGATTTGGTCTGAACTTTCCATCCAGCCCCTGCACTGTGAATATTTGGAAGATGCACTGGAAATCATTAGGTCTCCATAAAATGGATGTTAGGGGAAAAAAAGCCAACACCCCCCCCGAAAGTTGCATTCATATAATCATTTTAGACTTTATTATTTTCATCCAAAAAGATATTAAGAAGATAAAAAATTATAATTTTGCTGTGCTTAAAAGAGGTGCTTCCCAGCAAAATCGCTAATTCGTTTTTGTTTAACAAACCTGGAGTCCAAACCCAAACTCTCGTTCCAGATTCCTAAATTCTGATTTGCTTCAAAACATCAGATTCCTAAATTGATTTGCTTCAAAACTTTTGATTTATAATCTTAAACTTTTTGCAGGTAATAGAATAATTCATAGAAATGGCGCAAAGGTGATTTTTCTACCTAAGAAAAAAAAATGACTGGAGAATTCATAAACCAAAATTATCTATGTTCCAGGCTTGTCAAAATTTCATCAATCTGTTTAAAATATGTTAACTGTTGTTTCATTCCCTATTATAAATCAATTCAGTTATCATATGAAACTCTGCTCTGTCAAGAGAAAATTATTTAAACAAAACAACTTAGGCTACAAATTAAGGTTTTGTTCTTTGACAGTCATTTTAAAAGACTAAAAAATAAATAATACGGATATGTATTTTATTCTGTGAATGAAAGATTCTTAAAGTAATTATTGTGTATGCCAGAGACTTTCATGTCATGTTAACTAGGAAGTGACATTTACTGTTAACTGAAGTGTCAGAGCTCTTTTGCAGCCACAGTCAAAGTATACTGTTAATAAACAACACAAAACTAAGAGTTATCTTTTAATTCTTTCATTGTTTTGTTTCTTGTCACATGTTTAATGCTCTAAGTCACAGGGAACTCAAGTGAATTAAATATACTTATACCAGTGCAAGGATAATCTAAATGAAGAGGGGACTGAATGCCCAACAATATTTTAACACAGAATTTTTATCTGGTCAATAAAAATACCTTCAATGCATCAAGTTCTAAACATCTATTCTAAACAGAGGCTTTTATTGTGAGCAGTAGATGCTGTACAGTTAAAAATCTATTACTTTATTCAAAGCTAGCAATCTCATCTGTTTGTAGAGGTGGATCACTTCATTCACCAAGGGAGGAAAAGTTAGTCTGAAAAAATAACCACAAAGAGACAATTTCTGATTTAATTAATGTATCTTCTATTAGTCAGGATCCAAAAAACCAAGAAATACCAACTTACTTGGCCCACAGCTGTGACAAAACAAAACACACTGGGTTTGTTCTAGATATGCTTTTAAAGACTCAATGCTGAGTTCTGGTTTCTACCTGTAGGAATAAATAATTTGCTTATGCTCAACAGAAGCCTACTTTTCTTATTTCAAATACATAGGGGGGAATTTATGTTTGCAATTAAAAGAAACCAAACCAAATCAACCAACCAAGCCAGCAAACAAAAAACAAAACCACATTACAACTCATCCAGAACCAGCGGAGTTTTTTTAACAGTTCAGTAACTGTTCAGATTTAAGATATTAATTCAATCCCTTTTATAAATCATGACGATTAATCCAGATGACCATACAATGCTAGCATTGCAAAACCTGTGCTTGGGTGAGAGGTCTCTCATACACAGAAAATGTAAATTTTTGCCTTGGTAAATGTTCTGAAAACAAGATTGTTATCCCGTATGTCTTATAACAAGTGATTTATACAAAGTTTTCAAAGCCCCCAGCATACAAGCAAGATTCACAGTTTTGACTCACCTGATCTATTAGGTTTTTGCCTTGTACAGAAAGCTCAAAGTTTCAGCACTATCTTGCCCCTTCATTCTCCGTACAGAGTATCTCCACACTGTAACCTCCTGCATAAAGCATGATCTTGCCTATTTCCCCTTTTTCAACGCATTAAAACAAAGCTACGCCAGCTATCCTGAGAAGCTTTACACTGCATCAAGCACCTGTTCAGACTACAGTCAGTTAAAAAATCAAGTAACAGCTGAGTGGAGGTCAGCTACCCTACAAACTTCAGATCATGCTCAGAGACCCTAGTACTCTCAACCCTCCTGTCTTGATTTGAAAACAGCAGCTCTAGTAATGTGATGCCTTCCTTCCCTTCCCTGTTCGAGCAGGTAGTGAAAGCCCTCCTGCTGTCTTCTAAGAAGAAAACTTTAGTCTCCAACCTGAACTAGCCTGTCTGCAGAAATAAGGCAACTCATCCCACACTCATAGCGTTTGTTTAAGGAGCACAGGTTCAACAGAGCCGGTTAACCATTAGCTAGCACCCATACAGATCGTATTACACTCACTAGGCATACTTGTTAAGTTATCCTTATATGAAATTTAGTTTAGGAGAACCACATGGGTCAGTCTTCTGTAAGCATTGCTATTGAACACCAATTGCCCCAACACATTAGGATGCACACTGAGCCAGCCCCGGGCACAGGTTTCATCTTTGTAGAAATGATGGTTATCAAATACCTCACTTAACCAACTCAAATGTTTATTACTGATACCAAAAACTGTTCAGAAGGAATTCACAGGCACTAAAAATTCATACTAGATGTTTGCAGATTTAGTAGACATCCCTAAAACCGGTCCATGCAAACATTTCCATACATCCATCCATAAGCTGCTCAACTCTAGAGGCTGAAAACAGCAGCAGTCTTCCCAAAACATAGTGGAAAGTTACCACACTTCTTCAAATCTTACTTTTTGTTTGTTTTTTTTTTTAAATAGAGTCTCACAAGTTACTTCTGCTGGTCAGAAAACTACTTAGTGCTGCCATTATTTTCTATTAACCTAAATCTTGATAAAAAACTTCAGCTGCAACGATACCCTGTCATGCCACACAAATTATTATTATGTGCACAAAGCACAAGATTTGCTATTATGGACTTTAATTACAAAACCACCTAGAAGCTACAAGCAAGAGCACTGTGCCAAACACCATGTAAATGCATAGAAAGAAACCTCACCAGCTCAAAGAATTTGCAATCAGAGAGAGATTGGAGACACAAACTGAAAGAAGTGGCATTACCTTCACTTCACAGGACAAATAGAGTATGTGTTGAGGCTTACAAAGATTAAGACCTTTCTCCTGCAACTTCAGACTTAGCATGGCAGCTATTAACATTATAGAACTTGTTATGCATGCCAGGGCTCACCAGCACTAAAACACAAAGGAATGTCAATCTCCAGTAATTTAGCCTGAAACAGGCATAGGAGCTGAGTCTCTCCAAGTCCTACCCATGATTTCAACAACCCCAGCTTTACCCCATTTTTACACCTATACACCCCTCTTCTTGTGACAGTTGGTGCTACCCTGTTCTTGATTTATATTAATTTAGGATCCAAATCTAGTGCGTAGCTTTTCAATCTTCGTAGCACAAATAAGATTAATTTTTAATTTTAAGGCCCTGATTCAGCAAAACATTCAACTACATGCTTAATTCTATCCCTATTCAGTAAAGTACTTAAGTATTTGCTTAATTCTCATTTACTCTGCTGAGACTTGAACATGTGCTTAAAGATAAGCCTCTTCTTAAGTACTTTGCTGAACTGGGGCCTAAACTGTGACCTAGGAGCCAGGAAGAAAAGAAAAAAAAATAGATCAATAATGTCCAGTGTTATTTCCTAAAAAATATTAGGTTAGCTGACTGCAAAAGATGAAGTAAAAAATAAAAATCACTTTGATTCAAGTAATGCATACAGCTAGTACTGTTATTTCTTGGAAGAGACAAATTTTATAATATCTAACTAAAAATATACCTTCAAAAATCTGGTTTTGTTGCCTACTTGTATCTACAGACATGCATTATAGCAATGTTTTGAACCTATTGCTCAGTCTCAGTTCCATCACTGGAACCTTTAAGTTTTTCAAGCTGAGTACCTGATGATTAGGAAAAAAAATAAAATTCAGAGCACAATCAAATTAAATGAACACAGTTGAATAGAATTCAGTTTTGCATTACCTTAAGAGAAAATTAATGGAGAAATTGGGAAGATGTCAGGGAACAGACTCCACAGTAAAAGCATGCAGGGAAAAAAGGATCGACTGGTACCCACTAGGAAGAACTGCTTGAGTTTAGTCATCATCAACACATGAGACCACGCATACACTGTGTAATACATTCTCTTGCCAAAAGGTCTCATCATGGGTGGATCCTTGGGCCAGTGTGGAGATAATAGAATATCAGGATCAAAGAAGCCTTTGGCAGGTAAGGGAAAACGTGTCTACATATCTACTCTTGGGCTTAGGTAGCAGAGAAGGAAAAGTACTACTTTGGGGGGGGCGGGGGGGAACGACAAATATATTGGCTAGTGGCTTGTTTTGTTATCTGTTTGTCTGCCCTACCCTTATCATCCTGAATCATTCCATAAAGCATCTTTCTCCAACTTTAAGATCCTTAAATGACCAAACATAACCTTTTCACTGTAGGCTCACAGCTCAAACTAAAACTATCTTGCCTGTTTCAGAGATATTGGTATCAATTCAACTGACATGGTCAGAAAGTATTGGGAAGGTACAAGGCAGGAAAAACATCTCCAGATGATGCAGAAAATGGTTTTCACTAGGTGCGTGCCCATGCAAGTGGAACTGGATGCCCCAGAAGAATTATGCCCTCAGAGAAACTGGCCTGCTGACATTTTGCCAGAAAGAGTCCTTGTCACAAATAAAGACCAAACGCATGTCACTGCCAGGTCTTCAGTTAGCAAGTCTTTCATGTCAGCTGCTGCTCTTTCTTCAGGAACTGCATTTCCTCTATAGCTGGCGTCACTATTTCCATCTACCTTTTGATTTCTAGCTAACAGGAATGCTATTTAATCTTTGCAATTCCTAACTTACACATATGCTTAGCTTCATGGTTCCACTGAAGCCTGAAAGATGGCACATAAAGCTAAAACATATGCCTAAGCGTCTGCAGGATTGGGGCCTAAAAAACTGAGTATTTACTAGCTATTACCCTTTTGATGGATCCATCCCACTATAACGATGGATAAAAATGTTTATTAAAATCTTTGAAGATGAGAGGTACTCCATAAGTACATATGTGGGGCAGGGGAAGTGGAAAGGGCTACAGACACAGATTGCACTGGCTGTCCTGATGTTCGCCATAGAAACCACACATCATTATTAACAGCTGCGGGATTAAGAAGCCAATGTGGTTGAGGTAGTGCCTTAGAATTTGGACAAGTACAGCCAGAGAGCAAAAGGTGTAGTTTCTTGTCTCCCATCTCAGTTCAGTCCTTAAAAGGAAGATGCCCTACGTGGACACATCACTCCTTGGAAGGCTCTGCTGCAGCAACACCCACACTCGGCATCAACATGCACAGCCAACCCTGTCAACACGGCCTCTGTCTCTCTCCCGCCTGTGAGCAGTGGTCATGGCCAACAGCTAAAAGAGAGGATGGCGAAGGGATGAGAAATGTTTAATCTGTATTCCCGCTGTCAGAAGGGTAGGAAAGGTCACCTGGCACTCCCCTTCAATCACACGCAGAGCCATGTACCTGCCATCCCCTCCTGGGCTGCCAGGACTGTGGAGGTATAAAATATTTTCTAACAAAAAGAAACTGGATCACTTGCCTGGGGGAGCCCTAACGTTTATTCTGATGACAACGAAAGACGGCTTTGATCACCACAGCAGCCACACATCTCTGATTGCAGGCTGCAAGCCCACCTCAACACAGTTACAACGCATGGACCAGCCTCCTTCCTCCCGCCAGGCTGGATGTCAGGCTAATCAGTTTGATCTGACAGATTTTAATTAAATTGATTAAGACCTTTCTGAATGGACTTGATTAGTGTTCCAGAGGAATCCCTCATGAAAAGAAACACTGTCAAGGAAAAGCACTAATATTTTTTTTCCTCTCATAATGAGAAATTTCTTGGGTTGTTATTGGAGTTTTTACACCACTGATGAAAGTACTTTACAAACACATAGCATATGATGGGTTTTGACACCCATTTATATTAAACTAACAATAGCATTCTACAAATAAACAAATTTGTTACTGCCAAATCCAGCATTTAAAAATGACCACTTATCATGATTTAAACAGAAATATGCAAAATTGAGATGCAAAACAATTCTGATCACTTCCAATCAACCTTCTCAGAGCGGCTTTATGTACAAATATTGGAAACTGAGCATGTGTAGAAATGTGGTGTTGCTAACACTGTGAGAGGCCACCTTGTTCCCCACACTGATTCATGCAAGAACCAATAACCACTGCTGTTCCACAAGACTTGACTAAGATCATATTAGCATCATTTTCAAAGAGTTCTATATGGGCAAAAGTCCCTTTTGTCTGTACAGACTCAACAGCACAACCAAGTTAGAAGGCATCACCTTGCTTTCCATGCCACCAGCTGGAGCTGGAAATCCCTCAGTACAGGCAAATGACAAGTGGTCACAGTCACAACATCCACAAGAGATGTCCCACCACCCCAGGCAGGCACAGTTAGTGCATGCTAAGCAGCAAGTCCTGCAGCTAGTAATTACTGCTGTATAAGAGCTAGTCAAAAAGACATGTGCTTTAGAAGCCTGTTAAAAAGTGACATGAAATCCCAAGTTCATAAATAGAAAAGCTCATTGTACTCTACTTATAGTAAGGGCTTACTTGACCAGATGATAACCATTAAAATGCACTTAATTCTTACAGCTAGTTTAAATCGAATGTACTTTGAAAAATAAACCTCTAAATATTTTTTTAATTTTCCCTTATATACCAGGCAGAAAGTACACTTCTCTACCCACTTCTCCTGTCTCCTGTTTCTCTCCACGTTGCAGGTTGAGTTTAATAGCAAATGAAGCTTCCCAAGATTTGCAAAGGATTTTCAATTCAACTTGAGAGGAAGTAGCAGTGATTTTGTAGTGATTGAAAGGAGCTGAGGTGCTGAAAAAACACCATTTCATCTACCAACAGTTCTTTTTCTGCCTGGAGCCAGAGTGTTCATTCAAAATACTTGATCTTGAAGTGTCAAATGATGGTGAGCTCTACAAATTTTTTTTTCTGACACAGGCTAAACAGGGGAAGGGAACTCTGAGATGGGAAGATAATGTATTTGGAATGGAAGTCAAAACAAAGAAGAGAGGGAAAAAACCTGATATGAAAAGGACAGAAAAAGGAGGCAAAAAGGGTGGAGGCATAAGCTAGAGAGAGAAGATTCAGATACAAGATACTCTGAGAGACAGATTGAAAGGGATAAAACAAGAGGTAAAGCTGATGTCCTCCAAAGAAAGAAAAGATCCTGAAAAAGAGAAAATAGTGTTAACAGGCACTTAGTTTACTAAATAAGAAAGAAGAAAGGAGAAAAAGAAGAGGCTATTATAATTTTTATTCTGTGACCTCTCTTTTTTTTTTCCCCATTTTTTTTAAGATGTCTATTGTGCTATACATGTCACAAGAAAATCTTAAGTTTTGGTAAGTCAGCCCCCATTTATTATAGTGTTTCAAAAAACAAATGCTATTGCAGTTTATCTGCTGGCTAGTCTGAATCCAGCAGACCCAAATGCATTTTCTGGTGTGATTTTGATTACAGTCTCATGGCTTTCTGAAGTTCAAATCCATTTATTGTGAGCTTGAGCCAATAACTAAAGTTTTCTCACTGTCCTGAGATTTACATGTCAATTTACAAATTCCATTCTCAAAAACATACCTGGTTGCAGCATCTGCTCCTGTTTTCTCACAACCATACTCAGACAAGAAATAGAAATTGTCTACAGTGTAATTCTATTAGTTTCAACAAAAACATCTATTTTGAGACATTTTGGGCTGTTTTATAAATGCTTCAAGGAAAGAAGGCAGATTTGCCTTTGCCAAAAACAAAAAAAAGGGAGTTCTTTAATAAATTATACAAAGAAAGATAGGCTGCAATAAAAAGGACACATCCAGGAAGAAAAAAGAATTCAGTGTGACTGACCTTCAAGTTCCCTCTGCTCTTTCATTAACTGTCCACTGAAGTGATCCCTGGCCAAATACGGGCAATTCAAAGCCTGTCATAGAATTACAAGATGAATTAGTGACTGCTGCCACAAATTTACAGCTACCAAGGCCTCTGCTGATTACATTTTTCCAGACTTGAAAGTAATTTCACTGGAAACACTCTTAACATGGCCCCAAGATCAGCATCACGACAAATGAGGAAGCGGAATAACACTTTTCCCTTCCAATTATCGGGTGATTTTTTTCTCCTCTGTGATTTGTAAGCAAATAGACATAATTTAAGGCAGTGTGACACAAAAGGGCTAGATCTAATATAGATTGTTTGCATTCTGAAAAACTTCCTAGAAAAATCTCCCTTTTCCATTTCCTTAAGGAAAGGTGACTCCTGTATTTTTTCTTTAACTTCTGACTTGCACAGCTTATTAAATAACTTCAATTATCAGCCTGAACAATTACTGACTCACCGCACAATCAATTGAAAAGCTAATGCAGATGAAACTGTACACAGATACACTCACTACAGGTGAGTAACTTCACATGCATGAGTGGTGTCACTGTATTCGGTGGCATAACTCATGTGCATAACTATTTGTAAAACCGGGGCCTCAGATTGTAAACCCACTGAAGCAGAAACCAGATCTTATCTGCCTGTAAAGCACCTGGCAGTGCACCTATCTTTGCCACCACATAAATTAATTATCATTAGCATCTGAATTTTGTCAGCTCCAGCATTCTCCCCTCACCTCAAACACCAAATTTCTTGCCAAAGAAATGTTTGTACACAGTGGATGCTAACAGTATGTATGTGAATATTTAACTACTCTGGCATTTAATGTAGAGCTGTTTCAAAAATTTCAATACAAGATGAACATGTGTAATGAACACATCTGAAAAGCTTCTAAGGTCTGAGGTCTGGGTGGGGTAAGGAAAAACCTTAAAGGTAAAAAATATACTGAATTGAAATCTTGAAATGCTTTGACCTTTAAATGGAACCTTCCTCCCCTCCTGAGGTTTAAGATAAGTTCAGCAAACAAAATTTCATCCTGGGCTTGACATGTAATCTGCTAAATTTCTAAAGGAATAAACAAACACTTTTTCCTTTACAAAATTAGACATAATTTTATGAGGAAGACAGACCCCAATTCTTATAACTACTGGTGATGTTTTTTACATACAACCTTACCTACAATGTAAAGCTCTCAGATTTTAACAGGAAATACACACTTAGAAAGAAAGAGTTGTGAAATAGCACCTCGAAGATAAGGAACTCTGAACAAGATGACTTTTGGTCATCTGAAGGAAAGAATAGTCATCTTCTTTAATCATTTCAGACTGATTGCTTCAGTTTAGTAATCTCACATTTCAATAGGTTTTTACTGCTGAACCTACAGAAACGGGGAGGGGGATGGAAGGGGATGGGAGAGGACAGGACTGGAAGTGCCAATCAGTTCACTCAAACCTTTTGGTGTACATCAACTAATATTTTTAGAAAGTTCTCCAGTTCTTCCCCTCAGAGCTCTAGCTGATTTAATTTCCACTGGCAAAAACCAAAACAAAACAAGCGAACAAAAACCCCCCAAAAACCAAAACCCAAATAAACCAAATCATGAGCTAGTAAATCGAAAAAGAAGGAAAAAAAACCGACCAAAAAAAGAAATCAATCTAGTGCTGTGAAGTTCTTTTTCCCTCAGGAAAAAAAATGAAGGGAGCATTTTCATGTTTGATGATTAAATTAAGTAAATCTTACTCAAGACAGCAGCTGGCTTTGATGCATGTATGGGTATTCAGTGCCACTCTTCTTCTGAGGTCTAGTGGACTATTTAGACATCTCCTTCAACAGGTACAAAATACTCCACGGAATAGTGAAATCTACTACATGTTCATCAGACCAAAACTAAACCAAAATTGAGAAAAATAAACAATCAAAAATAAGAAAGAGGAGTAAACTCTTCACTCATTTCTTTAGGTAAGACAGAAATCCTATCTTCTGAATCACATGTCAGCAAAGACATTGGAACTGTAGCCACAAAGACTCTGATTAAATTACATATTACACAAAAAGATTGTCTCACTGAAATGAAAAGAAAAAAGCCAAACAACATTATCTTTTACTCTTGTCTAAGACCTGCTTGGATATGTATGCACACAGGAACTCTACCTACTACCTTATGACACCACTGGTTGAAAGCTGTTTTTCTTTTATTGATCCATAAATCACAAAAGCTCCACAAATCAGTTTCTGGTAACACATCTTTCTTCAAATTAATTCTTAGCTGGGTCCATTAAAAAAAAAAAAACCTTGATAAAATTTTATTTGTGTTTACCATCTTTGCAGGCAGTGTATTGCCAAAGTTCTACTATGTAGAGCAATACTTTAAGTCAAAGAAGAAGCATGTTTTTCATGTCTATGATAAAAAGGGAAGGAATGTCAGATTAAATCTGACACAAAAAGAATTGCAGAAATAACAGCGTATGATTAAAATACAAACAATGACAGTGAAATCTAATCTGTTCTGAATCTACCTCTTTCCCTGCTTGTATTGTGTAATAGAAAACTGAATACACTCACAGTATCACCCCCCAGCGAGAGAAGTCTCTCTTCACACAACATACACCGCTTTGCATCTAGTAACTATGTACATTTGAAAAAAAGAAAAAAAAAGGGATTTAACTCAGGAGAGTGACAAAAAGTACAGCTGATAACTTGACTACAAAAGCGCTTCCTTCAACCTTGCATCATCTCAGGGGCTCACCCACCTCAAGAAGCCGCCCTCGGTGGCAGCCACTTACACACAGCTCTTTCCTCGAATCGAAAACACTAAGTGGAAACCTCACCTTGGATATAGGTCAGGACATCAAGTGTAGTCTGCTGGTCAGTGCCTAGGGCAGGTGTGAACAAGGGCCGGCTGACCGTTTTCACGCTGAGACCTGCGCCAACAGTTCAGAGTCTTTATGAAGTGAGAAAGTAGAGCAGAAGCTCAGAGAGTACATCTTTTAAGCAGGATATTTAGGAGCCTCTGCAATCCTGTTACCAGACACATAAATGCTGGCTGGTTGCTGCCTTTTTTTTCCCCCCTCCACTCTAAAAATACTAACCCTTTTTCTGAACTAGTTGGAAGGGACTTGCGAAGGGGTGGAGTAAGGGAAATCAGTGCACAAGTCACCTTTCAGCCACCTATGACATCAGCCTGCTGCCCTGATTCCTTCATTAATACCTTTGAGCTGAAAACAATGGGCCTACCATTAAGCACCACACAGTTCAAGATAAGAAAGCCCTAAGCAGATAATAATCGGTGCATTTAGCTGGATTTCAAACATTCAGCTGCTTAATCATTTCTTCCTCACTGCATGCTACCCAAACACACCGGGAATGCTTTGGATGCCTTGGGCTAAGGAAGAAGGAGCCGGGATGTGGGGAAGAGGAGGGAGAGAACAGAGCCACAGGATGGGGATTGGGGAGGAGAGGGGGATTTCATTGGCAATCCTCTCCCTGGGAAATGAAAACATTTCTTAATTGCCATTAGGGAAATAGGTTAAATACAGACTTGGTAAGCTGCTAAGGGCTGGCTAACAGATTAGAGCGGATGACTGTTGAAGTATACTCATTTCCATTATATGACAGAGCAGGGAATTTTTATTTTCCTAATAGTCTTCAAAGACGGTTCCTGTCAAGCACTGGGTGTGAGACTGCTGGTTAGATTTTAACTAGTCATCTTCCAGCTGATGAAATGAGGCCCAGTTCTCTGGCCCTGAAGTGTCTGCTTTACTGCTTCATCCAAGGAAACAGAAACTGCAGGACATGCTGATGGGGAAGGTATTGTAACATCTGCCGGCTGTGCTTACACAAAATAACAATGAGTAATCGCAGAATCAGAGAAGCTAAAGGCATGATACAGCATACCTGCCACACAGGAGGAGGGGGGAAAAGCACCTCGGAATTCCCAAACAGACTCACTGAGCTTGGGCTTAACAGCTGTTCTGCCAGGGCTGAACAAGTCCCCTCAGAACCTTGGGGTCCATGTGGGGAGAGTGTGGGCAATTTAGGAATCTCAAATGCCACCACTTGCCTGCTAAGATCTTCAAAGCCGTCTCCTTCCCCACGTTCTCCCAAGGCACCTCCTTCTGGTGGGCACCCTTCCTTCTTACCTCTAGGTTCCTCAAAAGCCCCACCTCTAACCTACAAAGAGGATGATAAGAAAAATTTTCAGCAAACTGAGCAGGAGCAAACGGAAACCCAAGTTTCCTTCTAAATGGGCACAGCCTTTACTCATCCACAAAACTGAAAAGCAGCTACAGGCAGTACATGCTGCAAATCTGAGACACCATCCTGTAATCCTTCGTCATGCAAAACTCCCTGGGGCATGAGTGGGAGTTTTATCTGAGTAAGGTCTGAGTTTCTTTTAAGGGAAGCCTTTGTTCCGGTGCTCCCTGAAGCCAATATACTGAACTATGCAAACGATGGTGGATTGGCAGGTGAAGTCGACAGGGGGTCATTTGAAGAATGAGTTTCTGGCAGCAATGCTGGTTTAAAGCAGTTGCTGCCACCCTCCTCTTTTTACCTGCTGACACATATACCTTCCCCCACCCCAGTCTTCCCCAGTGATAAACACACAAACATTAGTACTGCTGTGTGCAAAACAGACAGAGGAACTGCTCTGGCTGTAAACTATTCTGGCTAGGAGCTCTTCCACAAGCTTTAACTTACATTTATAAACAATTCCAAGGCAAGGACCACTATAGCTGTGATTTAATTTGCAAGGAGCAGGGACACAAAGACTACAGACATGGCTGCAACCATTCTACAGCACTGCAGAATTCTCACCCAGAAGGGCCTGTGTGACATGTACCAGCACTGCTGAGCCTCTGTTACAGAGCTGCATCCAAGTCACCTACCAGCAACAACACCTGGTCTGTCTCTAATACCCCATCTGTGCCCAGGAATTGTCCAAAAGAATGTTGGTTGAGTCAGGCAAAAACTGCTAGCAAGGATTCACAGCAGTCAGAAGTGTAGATATCCAGCACCTTAGGCTCCTATGCCCAGTAGGCTAATGTCACTAGTCCAGAGGCTCAGAGACTCATTGTTAAAGGTATTTTTATTCCTCAGGGGAAAGAGAGCAGCCTAGAGTGATCTACACCATGTTTTCACATATCCAGTGTGTATCTGTCTACATCATCAGGCATCTTAACACACTTCAAAGCCTGGTGCTAAGTGTCAGTTTCATCTGACTAAATATAAACTTCTCCGTTGCTGATGTCTGAAAGAGATTGATTAATGTGTTGTAAACGTGGTCTGGTTTTCTCCATGGACAGTAAAGGAAGCTCTGAGAGAAATTACTCAAATTCAGGCACGTGAAGCTGGGTGAAAAATATGCCACCCTAGCTCTCTGCCCAGAATCGTGCTGGAGATAAGGGATGCCATGAAATTCAGTTTGGATGTTCTCTCTTCCAAGTCAATGTGCTTGCCTCAAACCCCAAAGAACTTTTACCTCGATATACAGACAGATCACTGTGGAACAGCACCCACTTTGGTAACAAAGGGTGGTGTAGAGCATTTGCTCAGCTGTTGTGCTATCACAGATTCAGCCAGTATGGGCCGAAAGCCCATTTATTTACATAGCACTAGCCTGTGTGTTTCCCTCGGCTAGTAACTCCACGGGCTTAATTTGCATGGAGTGCACTTCCCAAGAACACTGGATCTTGATCTGAAGTCAACAAGAAATGGACAAGCTCCCTTGGTTCTTGTTTCCCTTTATCACCTCTCATTCAGAAATGTTTGACTGCTTCCCATACATAGAAATAATCTGTGAATTAAAATGAAACCCTGGGCTATGGATAGGTATTCTTCTATGGATAGGTATTCTTCCCAGATGATCCAAGAATTGAAAGGAATACATACACCAGGGCAACTAGGGAACCAAGGTTATGGTATACTTGTTTTAAAGAGCCTGGGATAGATCCTTTGCTCTGCCAATCATTTCAGGCCAGAAGTTTTTATGCATGGTTTTCCTGTGATCACCTATTTAATAACAGCCAGTCTAAACCAGCCACAGTGCTGCCAGAAAGACAAGAGAATAAGGAAGGTGCATTTTTTTTGTGATGGCTGCACACAATATCCTTAGCAACTGAACACAGCCACTCTGAGTATAAGAAACACTGGTTTAGGTCCATGGAAATCAATGGCAAGTCAACAGTGTGCCTTTTGTATGAACTTCCATAATAACACTGAAATCTCTTTCTTAAAAACAAATTATTAACACAGTATTTATTTTATTTATACTGTCTTTTTGGGTTTTTTTGTTTGTTTGTTTTGTTGTTGTTTTGGGTTTTTTTTCATTGGTAGAGAGAGAACAGTGGGGAAAGAACAGAAGTGTCTCCTGTTATCTCAGACTTCCTGGCAAGACTTTTTTTTCCAGCATAGGTACAATTCAAGACTGTGCACTCTTTACATCTGGATGTGCAAGCATAAGCCTTACACATGAACATAAGCCTTTCCAAAGACATGACTATGCTATGGTTCAACCCTTTGTAGCAAACCACATGCATTTATTCTTGTTCAAGACCACCTGAATACCTCTGAATGGCAGCACAGGCTAAGGTAGCACAATCCTGGTTCCCAACTAAGAAAAAAGATGCAGTCTTAAATGTCACAGAAGGTGACATGTGGTTTTTTCTGTCATTAAGGAAAGGATAGGTACTGTTTTGAAGTACTAGTACAGTGGCAAAGTAATGGACACACTGTGCTTTTACATCAAGGACTTTCCTTGACAACATAAGCAGCATAGAGATAATTTGTCTCTTTCTGCAAGTTACAACAAGTCCAATTACTCTGAACTGTACATTTGATTTAAGGCACTCGAATTCTCATTCCATAAACCCTTTAGCATGCACATTCTTGTAATACAACAAATTCCTCTTCCCTGCTTATTGAATGGACATTCATACTATACTTAAATATAGAAATAATGTATCTATATTAATGAACAGTCTTCAGAGTAGTATCTTTTTCCAGCAAAAACATCCTTCAATGGCATAAAATTAATGGGGTCAGTGGAAGAAGGATATTTGTGGTAAGGACGGGAATTATTGCTGCAAACAGGGCTCCTGATTCCTATACACTAAATATAAATAACTCCAGATTATTTTTTTCAAAGTTATTCTTTACAATTTTGTTTTCCATCTTGCATGTCTAAAAAGAGCATCTCTATTACAACATCATATTCTACAAGAAGGAAAAATTAACCTCATCAGCAATTCTGGAATCCCCTACATTATTAATTACATCTCAAACCACACTTTGCAAACCAAAAATGCTTAGAGAAATCCTGGACAAGTAGTTGGACTTCTAAGTCTGCTTATAATTACATAAAAATGCTGTGCTGGGAAATAAACTGCTTGTGAATTAGCTCTTAAGGATAGACCATATTTCATCAAAATGTTACTTGCATCCAGTTGCTTTACACCACAGGAAAATGGGAACAAATGAACTGTATTCCACAGTCGGTGAAAATCATCTTCTCAACCACACTAGAGCAGCTCCACTTCAGCCCAGTACAGACACAATATCAAGAAACCATAACTAGATGAAGTTAAAGAAAAAAAAAACCAGAATTTTAAAGATAAAGTTTTATTTTAAATAAATAATAAAGTCAACAAACTGATACAGGAGGTTGTCGGGATTACTTAATGCCTTCAACACAGGATTAGATGGCTTCCTAAAAACAAGCTTTAGCACATTCATTTCGGGCATGAGAACTGTGCAGGAATTACTAGGTGAGTTTCTATAACTGATATACTGCTGAAGATAGAACTACGTGGTTGGAACAGATTTAGGTTTTAAATTCTACAAACATGGCGAGTGTGACCCACCACTACTTATGATGCTACAAAAGAACTCACTCAACTATTTATCAGAAAAGGAAAATTAATTTTAAAGACTATTGCCTGAGCTTTTCATTAGTCAAGTACATTTTTTGCCATCACTCTTCTATCCCTCCTTTTATTCAAAACAAAAATACACAAGCCTATTTCAAGATGAGACCAAATTAATGGGGAACTGACTTTGTGCATGAAAGGAAAAGAAGCCTCAGTTCCTATAAACCTTTCAAACTTTCATTTCACCTCCTTCCCAGTTTGCACGGAGGAGTCTATTTTACAACTTTATCCATGTAATGGTCCTGCAGCCTGCTTCTTCATGCCAGAATTTTTCTTTGAAGTTTGCTCTCCCATTAGTGTTTCAGTGGAGGTATTCAAACTGATGGCGCAAGCACAGCAGAACTCCAGAACTGTCCACGTTCCATCAAATACAGTTGTTTCATGTTGCTTGTGATTTACAGTCTTAATTAATGCTCAAAAGAAGAAGAGCACATCTTGGTGGAGCATCCCCCCTCCACACACACGCACACCCCTCCTCCTTTTTTTCTTTTCTTTTTTTTTTCCAGCAAAAACCAGCGCTCTCAGGGTTTTGTTGGACATTGTGCAGGATGGCTTTGCCAAGTAGAATGGAACACACTTAATACTTTTCCTTTATAACCTTTGCAATAAATCAGCTACCACTCCACTCACACGAGAACGGCCATTAGTGTCCTGTCCCCTCCCCCAGCACTTCCCGAATTTTAAACAAAGTAGGAATAAACTGAGGCTGAGCAGAGCCAGCGAGCCCAGTAAATCAGTTTAATGAGAACTGAATCAGTCGTATGAAGTCCACTACTGAACAAATAAGGTGGACAGGAGAGGCTGAGCCTTCCATGGAGGTACAGGGGATGGGGAAGCAGGAAAGCAAGGCTCACATACTTCATCTTCAGCAGTGACGTATGTCTGTTGTGAACACTCTGTTCTTTAAAATCCCATTTTCTGCAGCTTGGTGCTGCAATTTCTTGTTTAGATTTGGCTGTTTCCTCTCCTGTTTGTGGTTTCGTTCCTCCCATGTTTTCCCACAGAAGTGGAGTTTTCTGTTTACCCATTTTCACCACTTATCTCCTCTGAGATTCATTTTGACTCTTCATGTATCCTTCTCAGGTCTCCATATTTCCATATTTACTGCAAGTGTAATACAGCTACACATATATATATATATACACTACTGTTCCATTATGAAGTTGGAAAGCAAATAATTCTGTATTTTCAGGAAATGCAGAGTATTAAAGAAACCACATAAACTTTTGTATATGACAGCACGTAGACTCTGGGCATTCAGCATTAAAAAGGCCTTCTCAAAAGTGTAAACACATACCCACCAAAAATGAAAAGAAAAAAAAAAGGCCAAAAACCAACCAAAGCAAAGCTTTTTTTCCCCCCCAAACTAGAGGCAGTAACTTGCACAAGTGGGGCCAAGTATGGATTTTCTCAGTCAAAGGGGACTTAGAAACTTTTTACTTCCCACACATCAGTCACCATCTTGGTTCCACAGCTTCTTCTTGTTCACTTGGTCTCATGCACTCAGGAAAAGGACTAATACAGCTACACATATATATATACTACTGTTCCACTAAAACATACTAATGAGCAAAATCAAGAATCAGTATGTCCCTTTTGCACAGTGTTATGATACTGCCCTGCTCTGTCTACAAAAACTGATGGACAAGGAAGTGCACAGCCCAGCCATTCAGATCACTTCTGTGTGCCTTCCTCAGGACTGTCAAACCTTCTTCACTTGGGACTTGGTAAGACAACCTCAACCGATTTGAGGTATCCCAGCCCCAGGTGTAACTGTTTTCTAGTTGAAACAGTCATCCCTTTTCAAAATTAAGGGCAGAAATATGGATCACGTTTTCTCTTCTGCCTTCTTACTTCCTCCAGAATAAGCAACCGGAGCCCACTTGTAAGATCCTGAAGTCCCATGTTTTAGACCAAGATAGAAGCCTGTAAAGCTTATTTGTAAATCTGGTCCTGTTTCCAGAACATTACTGTCTTTTCTGTGAGCTAACAGGAGAGTGCAATTTGATTCATTACCCTGAAACACTTAAACACCATACAGCTGTACTTTTAATCCCAGCAGGCCAGTCAATGAAATCCTGTGCTGCTTCTCTGCTAGTGCTTCAATTTCTCAGATGCACTATTCTCTGAAAAATTTGAGTATCAGTTCTCAGACTCGACATAGGAAAACCTATTACTACTGTCACCCCTCCACCCTCTGCATGGACAAGAAGTTAATATTGCTAATTAGAGAGGCAGACAGGGATACTTTGCACCCTCTTGCCCTCTGATTGCTCCTTTCCCAGGACGATGAAGAAGTGAGGACACACGTGGAGCTGCCAACCTGACTTCAGAAATGGAGAATCACTGCCACTGCAGGCACAGCAGAGACCATTCTGTACAGTTAAGGGCAGCAGGTGCCCCTGCCACTCATAAGTGTTTATAAGCACAATATTTAGGGAGGTTAAGATGATATCTATCAGATGAGGAAAAGAATGTATTTATTAAAGTTGGTTTGGAAAACCTGCTTATCTACTGTCAACTTGCATTTTATGCAAGACCAGTGTTGTGGGCTCTTAAGAATTCTACTGTGAATCTTACAAGTCAGGCTTTTCTTAAAACTTTGTATTAAAAAAAAATCATGTGATTTTGTGGGAATCAGCCTTCATGAAAGAAAGAAATTGTGTCTAATTCTGGTGACAAAGAAAAGCTTGAAACCGAAATCTATTAGCACCAACCTCAGAACTCGAACTACTATTTTCATAACCTGTGCTTTTTAAGTCAACTTCATGACCTGACTTACAGTTCTTGAAAGCTAGGGTTTTATAACACAAGTGATAATCTAAAACCCCCATATTCTCTGAATTGATCTATATTTTTTTCTTGGCTTTCCTGTAGATAAAAGATTTTGTCTTAATACCCTAAGTCATAATAAACTGCTTTCTCCCACTTCTAGACTTACGCTTTGCTCTTCACTACATTTAGCAACTTGCTTCTAGTGAAGCCTGTGGTTTTCTGACAAAGCAAGTGCACTGCGTCAGCTGTTCTGAGTAAGAAAAAAACAAACCCAAAAGATAAAAAAATTAATGCAAATCAAATGATACTAACAAATACGTAGTTTCAAGCTTCTGTTCTGCAAAGGCACATTGTAGAACTCAACATATATCACAATAATTAAGACTCTGAATTTTTCTTTCAGTCTCTGCTGTTCTGTCTGTCTCTTCTCCTGCATCACGGGTATTTAAACTACCTAGGATGATCCATGAATTCAGATAATAAAAAACCCTGAACTGTTAAGAAAAACAAATGTAAAAGGAAATTTAAAGCAAATCCTTGGCACAGCTAATTCACTCTTCACTCTAAATGGTTACATATATCTCTGATCTTTGTAAAAAGAGAGAAAAGGTATTGCATTCAAAGTAGAATAACAAGAGTCATACATTATAGTTTCAAAGAGTTTCAAAAAGAAAAGGATACTTCACTGGAAGGTTGTTCTTTTCTTTTGCCTCTCACCGAAACTTTGCAGGCATCAATAAAACATGAATCTAAAAATTTTTTATTGTAACAGACCGTCATTCTGGTTATAGCCACCAATGGGCCGTATCCAAAGCCCTCTGTAATGAGAGTCTCCCTGTTGATTTCATGGCTTTGGATGCAGACCAATGTTTGTGCATTTCTTTCAAGGAGCAATTTTTCCAAATAAGCTGGGGTTTATCTGGAATTATTCCAAGGGCTACGTGACACTTTCAAGAGTTTATATTCATCCAAGTGACTTTGAGGAGCCAGTTCTCTGTTATTTTACATGGAAAAAGCTTGGGAGAGGAAAGAGAAGCACTGTATGAATCCATCTCTGCTTTTCTAAACCCTTCTTTGAAAGGTGTCCCTCAGATTTGATGTCACAGGCAGGGCAGGCAGCAGCACACCATCCCATGCCTTCCTGTCGGAATTTCCTGAGCAGCAACCACAACCTACTGAAGCAGTTGTTCCCAGGAGTGGTTATGGAGAGGGAATGAATCCCACTGCACTCCCTAGAGATTTTTAGGGCTGGGGACTTGGCTAGTACTATATTTGCTTGATGTGTCTGGAGTGAGGTATGTGGGAATTTGCCTGCCGCAGGGTGTCTCCCAGGTGGTGTGAACTTAGCATCTTGCTGTCCTTTCTGCCTACAGGCCTATGTAGATGCATCAGGGGCATTGGCTTAGTATGGCAATCCTGAACTACCACTGCAGTTACCCAGTTACTGCACTTCTCTAGACCTGCAAGTCATACATTATTTCAGTTAGTTTCTGGGGCCAAATTTTTCAGAAGGCCAAAGTGTCTTAGGCTGGACTGGTCTTATAGCTGCTGTAGCTCACATGGCAGCTGAACCAGTCCTCAGCCAACATCAAGTGAGGGAGGGGAGGAAGAAAGGTGATGTAATATCTCCCCCATCTTTCATTTTCCCTGCATGCTGGAACATCAGAGGCTCAGAGCATCCACCGTGGCACACTGTCTTTCAGCACTGAAAACCTCCCATAATTGCATTTTCATCAGTATCTTCCTTTCTTTACTAGAAATATGGACCATCATATGCCTCACTACCTTCAGAAAAAATACAAAGGGCTAAAGTTATTACACTTGCCTCCCCACAAGGCAATCTGGTAATTACTCTAAAGCATGAACAACCAAAAATGAAACACCCATTCTCATGGGTGTAATTAGAGATAAGGCTGAACAGCGGAAGCTCCACTCAGTAACTGCAAACATGATTTTTTAGTGCCTATAAACCCTTGTGATATGTTTAAAATAAATATCCAGCTACAAAAATACTGCTAACATTAAAATTATGTGAAAAAATTCTTGGCCAACCTCTGGGATCTACCCAACCAACACTAGTACAAGAGTGCTTACAGATACATAATTAACACAGCTTGAACCATTCAGTATAAATGTTAAGCAGCCTGAAAATTTACAGTTTTACAGCAGTACTTCTGCACAGATGGAGTAATACCATGATTGGTTACAGCAGCAGCCTGACAGAATAGCAGTGAAGACAGGACAAGATCTTTATTAATTACATCACTAACTTCTGTACTCTGTTTTTCCCTCAGTGGACACAGAAAGGTATTCAGGGCCTTCAGTGCTGGAAGGGTGTTCAGGTGGTCTTCATGGCAAATAACCTGAGGTAGTTATGTGTTTAACCTCCACTGAAATCAAACAGTTTTGTCAGTATGTGAGGGACTATATTTTGACTCTTTAGCAGCTTTTTATGGTATTCACTTAACAAACTTTCTGCCAAGAAGCCAGGCCAAAAAGTCCCACTATATATGGAGCTAACTACATATGCCACACTTATATTAGCTACTCCAAGCAGAAAATACTGTGTTCATAAAAAACCCTAGAAGTGTCTCAATTCAACACAAGCTGTTGCATAGACCTGCTCTTATTCACTTTGCAATTTTGACTGCCTCTTGCAAGCACTACTGTGAATACTCAAAAGCACTTTTTCAAATGAAAGAAAATCAGAGTATCTAGTGTCGGCAAGCCTTGTAAAGTCCATACATGTTTACACTTGGCATCAGATTACACACATTTGACTTCTTGATTTACTGAGCGCACTTGTGTTTTCCCTTCTTTTGTCAGAAATAAAATACAGCTATTCTTAAGAGAAGTCTTTGTTTTTAAAAAGGCCTAATTTGTACTGTATGTTAGGAGAGTTCACTTTTCACCCCACCCAGAGAGAAGACAGATTCAAATACCAGGAGAAAAAAGCAAAACTCAGAAGAGGTTAATTTGGGTAAAGACAACGTCTGTTTGCAAAACGTAAAAAAGAGAAAGACAGAGAAAGACGACAAACAGTGAAGTCCTTGGACAGCTTTGGGTTTTTTTGCTGCATCACAAAAGCAATTCTGCTGAAATCTTACTCGGAACATTGCCTGAGTAAAAAAGAGAAACACAGTTCTTAAATTATTTTGTACTTTCCATGTATAGAGAGGAACAGTCAGAACTGTATGGGGTTTTACGCCTTCTTAGTAGCCAGCTTATAAACAGTGCAGCTACCAGCCTTTCCATAGGAAAAAGTGTTCTGTGGATAATAATAACATGACTAACTGCTCGAGCTTCAGAGGCAAATAACGTTTAGTGTCTGGCCATCTATTAAGGAACAATGGGTAAGTAATAAACATTAGATGAGAGTCAGAAATTGGAGCAAAATCTTACACAAATGAAAAATTGCACAAGCTTACCTTTCTATCTCTTATTTCTGTGATTCTCCAAGAAGAGTTATTACATTAAATCAGATGAAATGGATGGAGTTTTATTTGTACAATGTGTGTTAACAAGCCATCAAGTGGAACACTGGTACATAAGTGTTTGAGAATCAAACTCATAAAGATAGCAGTAACCACAACAAAGTGAGTAACTAGGTGAGACCTGAAATTTTCAACATGTTTTTATGGATATTTATATGCAGGAAAAGGAAGCTCATCCAAATGTAGACACCAGGTCAAATAAAAACAGTTGTATGATTTCCAAACAAATTTAGGCATTGCCCTATCATTGATCACTGTGTAAATAAAAAGCAAGTTAAATTAAACACCATTTATGCCTGTTAATAATTTGAGGGAAAACCATAATCCAAACCATTTTTTTACAAATGTAACAAAGCAGAATTGCTTCAGAACGTGGCTTGATGCCCTTTGCACACAGCCAACCTAAAATCAGCCCAAAATAAACCATTTACAAGCAAGCAAACAAAACACTTAGTTTTTTCTGCTATCTCTCTAAATTGTCTGTCTGACAAATGGCTACACTTTGCTTTGCTGCCATGGGCAATCCCACTGAATGTTTGCAGTACTGGAGCCTTACTTATATTCCCTCAGTCTTCTAAACACAATATATTAATTGAGAGGGAAACAAAAAAAGAAAAAATAATGCTTTATATGTGCACTACATTGAAACCATTCTTTTGTCCGAAGTGTGTTAACCCCACAACATTTCTAAGATATTTCCTCCAGTACCTTGTATAGAAATAGTGATTCTTACACAAAACTTCTTTAATAAATCTATCACAGCTCAGTATCAAATTAACAGTGACAGAGAAATGAATATTTTCTTACTGTTATGCCAGTTGGAGACTGTGTTGTTCAGAGCTACTGTGAGTGCATGAAACGAATTCAGGTCCACATAAAACTTTCTTGACAATGCTGCAAGTGATAAGCTATAAATCTCCTTTGCATGATTTTTGCACGTGCTGTGAAACTGTCAACAGATTAAGAATTTGCATTAATTCATAATCTTGCCTTGAAATTTCATGATTGAAATAAAATTCATGGTCTCAATGCAAGGCCATATTAAAACTATACTTATCCTAACGGCAATTTTGCCATTTCTTCAGAGTCAGAACCTAGGACAAAATTTGTAAGAGAGGACACAAACATTATTGTGAATATATATGTGAATACCTTATTTAGAGAAACTCACAGAAAACTCTGGAGTGTTGTTTTCAGCTGAGATGTAAAATATCCTCCTGGGAATTGGTATTAAGCAGTGAGTTGGGACCCCTACATTCAACTTACAGAGTTACTGTTTAGACTTGCAGGCTACCACAATAATGTCTTATGCCTTCTCAGAAATTCTCTTTGTGCTGCAGAAATCTCTGCTCGGGCAGTCACCCCTACACTGGCGAAAGCTGCAGTTTTGTTATTCATCACTCCTTCCTCATCTAAGAGATGTTAGACCAGCAGTATAGTATAGCATGCAAACAGCTTGTAGAAGCAGACAGACCACGTTTTAAATTATATATATTAGGGTTCATTTAATGAGTTTCAAAGAATTTTTCCCATCCATTTTATTAGATTTTGGAAAATAAACTGTGTGATGTACAGATGAAATCCAAAATAAAAAGGTAATTATAGTTGCCTTGTTTATATGAAGAACAAGAATGTTTCTCTTTGGGTTAGCAAAAGAGAAATACATTCATAGTATAAAAATTATTTTGTATTGCAGATTTGCAATCATTTTAGTAACTGAGCAGGTACTTGAATTTTGAGATGCTGCTTGTCTGCTTTAATAACCATATTGAGTATAGGTTTATGCTGAATTCTCTGGAAAGTAGAGATTTTACAACAGTAGAAGAGCATGCATCCTTGAAAGGCCTTCCTCATTGGGAATTCTGATGGGGCATGTGGAAGGGTGCTCACAGACCCTGGCACAAAATGCCAAACTACTTTAAAATTTTATTTAAACATTTTCAAACAGAAATGTACTAACTGCACTTCTAGAGGGACCTCCTCAAAAAGTGTACCCAACTGCTTAGAAGCCAGAGCTGCCACGGTACACAATCCTGTGGTGGCTACTGCTTGGTCAACACCACACATCATTCCTAAGTCACTCTAGGGTAGTCTGAGATGGTTTGCTGTTTTGATCAGAGCTTCTGCAAGGAAGCATCTTGGACAGGAGAAGCTGTGTAAGTCAATGCACACTAGCCAAGGATCAATGACTTTCTACCCTACAGAAAACAACTCATGAGGATCTCACTGACACCTATTTTGCACTTCCATTACTTGTGTTACTAGAGTGCTGCATGAGGCTGAGGGCCTGTAAAGCTTTTCTTTCGGCTCATATTTTGTCCCTTTTAGAAGTATTAATTTTCCAATGTCTGTTGACATATTTTTAAAGTAAACAGCAAGGGTATTTCCAGTTTCTTCATCAACAGGATATGAAGATGAAAATGCATACATATGGGAGTCTCCATAAAAGCTTGTATCAGACAGATGCAGGAAGAAATAGTCTGTATCTAAGCACTACATGGGTCTGCAGGAGATACTATTAAAAAGTGTGCTATGTGTCTTGAGATTGTTCACCTGTGGTTTCTGGTCAAGAGCTATAACCTTTAAAGTATTACAGCTTTTCTGCGCTTTTCTACGGAAACAGAGTAACTAGTATGTAAGACCTAAAAGCGTACCCAGAGAGCTTCGCACAATTGACAGAGTGTTTGTGGTTCAGATACTAAATTACAATTTGATTAACCTACTTAGCAAGGTTCAGATGACACATGTGACTTTGGTGAAATTATTTTGCTGAAAACAAAGTTCTGTAGACTACTTAAAAGACATGAGGATGTTAAATACTGTTACAGTGATTTAATGAGCATTTGGTTTCACTGTGACACTGGAAAATCAAACAAGATAGTTTCAGTTTGAGCTTGAGTAAATTCTGATCAAAGGCTCTCAGTATTTTCAGTTTTATTTTAACAAAGTTCATAATTTTTGTGTTGCTGAATTTTGTTTAAATTAGTAATGTAAAGTGTCTCTATTGTACAAAGTCTGTGTCACTTTCTTTGCCTAAGGCAGTGAGCAGATGCCAGCTGCCAAGCCTGTCCTGCACAGCTCCCATGTAGGGTTGGTTTGCTTGGAAGCTGAGGTCACCTGGGCTTCCCCCGCTAATGCTGAGCAGTACCACACTTCCTACATCAGCCTTTTGGACTGCACCTCCACAGACAAAATACTTCAGTCTTTGTATCTCCCTCCAATCCATTTGCTAAACACTGGCCATGGGGCCAGTTCATTTTGCTCTAGCGCTTTACTCTTTTTTATTAGCTTGTGCCTGCAGATCTCCACCTTCCAATCAGTTCCCTGCTGGATGTACAGTGCACACCTGTGACTGTGGCTTTTGGAGGGCAGCTGCTTCTAGCCCATCATGATCAAGGTCCTTTGTTCAGTGTTGTACTTTGCATTACTGTGTGACAAGGACTGTGTAGCTCCACTGACTCTTTTGGTAGGCACCGTCTCACCTGGAACCTCCAAGCTGCAGTACAGACAAAGTAATGTTACAGAGGCAACCCCCCCCCATAATAAGCAAAACTAATTTCAGGAAAGTGACAATTAAGAATGCCTCAGAAAAGAAAAGAAGAAATAACTTTTAGATAAAATTAGCAATTGTACTGAATACCTCTGTTATGGCAGTCAGGTGACAATGAGAAACAGGAAATCTCACTTACTTGACTAAGCGAGAAAGGCTGGAGACCTTTAATAGTCTAACTATAATTTCCAGTATATTGTATTGCTCACTTTATGGAGTCAGAAAAAGACAAGAGACCCCATATAAACATGAAGCAGTATTACAGGAAACATGCGCTTTTCTTAACTTCAGGGAGGCGCTTGCCACATTTGTTTACGGAATCACTCATTGTGTTTACAGGGACATTAACTACGTGAGTGTCATTTTTCCTCTCTGTGATTTTTATACACTGTGCACTCATTCTGAGAGTAAGTCAGTGGACCCTGTTTTATGCAGTTCAAGCCTAACACTGCAACACAGTCATTACAATGCTTCCTACATGCCTTAGTTATTGAAAGGGCTGACCCCAAAATAAAATGATGCAAATCACATTAGCACTCAAACCAAATGTCGCTGTGCCGGGAGAAACGGAAAGACACAAGTTAGCCTGTGGCACTGCAATAGCAGTGGGGGCTGCTCAGCCAGGCTGCAAAGTCCTCTGCCAGGGCTGGGCAGGAGAAAGCAAGCCCAGGGCCAGCAGCTTGGAAAGGAGGAGAGTGGGGACCAGGGGATCTGGCATAATCACAGAGGAGAAACGAAAAGCAAAAGGCAGAACAAGAGAAAATACGTGCTGAAACTTGAAGGAAACTAAAGTGAAAGAAACAGGTGTGGACAAGTAGATAAATGATGAGGGGAAAAAACAATCAGTCATGATTCTTATTTTGAAAAATAAAAGAGTAGATGAGAAGGGAGAAGCAAGCCCACCCTTTAGACAGGACACAGGAAAAGGAAAGGTGACAAGGAAGGTCAACATGAAAAATGGAAAAGAGGAAAAAGGGAGAAAAACCTCAAGAAAAATGAGAAATCTCTGAAGCTCCCCCCCAACCCCCCAAAAGAAAAAGAATTCTTCCTTGTCTTGTTTTGCTCTTGGCAAAAAAAAAAAAAAAGAGGCAGACTGAAAGAAAGCAAAAGGATGATTACAGTCTCACAGTAAGGAGATAAAGGAGGGGAGCAAATTGGATATGAACTGTATTCATCAGCGGATACATAAGAGAGTAGCTGAATTCAAGAATAGTGCAATGCTAAAAAAACATTTCTTCAAGGGGGAAAACAATCTGTCCAGCAGAATTCCTGAAATCTTACTGCAAGCCCATAGCCTTGTCCCAAAACCAGTAAATAAAACTTTTGTCTGAAACTTTTCCCACCATTACAAGACAGTTGGTATTTAATCTAAATAACCTCCTGCTGAGTGTTGATCGCAGCCTGTAGCTCTGCAATCCAGCCTCATCACAGTCCAGTCTAAATAGAGCTTTAATAAATACTCAGCTTAAATTCACTCAAATTCCAACTTGCTTAGAGTATGGTCTCTATTTCCGAGCTCATAATGGCTGAACCAAAATCTGGAACTTTGTGATGTTTGCGAAATGCAGAATTTTCAGGTTGGGTCTCCAGCCTCAAAACTGTTGTTTGGTGTATCAGCAATTTTGGCTGGAAAAAATACAATGTGTTTTCAAATATACAGTTAAGTCCGCAGCTATGCTCAGACTACAGTATTACAAATGCCTCAATGGTACATAGACCCACTGACACTGCCTCTCAGGTGAAGGCTGACAAGGGAGACCAGAATTGTATTTGTTTCAGCTCAGATTCTTCCTACCTCACTCAAAATGTTGCTTTTGCAGCTGTTTTACTTCTGCCCATCTGTATTCATTTTAGTGGTGTAGGCACCTCACTGCCTGTTCTGTACCTTGAATCCCACTGAGCCACCCCCCATCACAGCAAATCCTCACTGAACAATAATGGATTTATTGACATGCACAGTGGCCCAGACATGAGAAAACTAGATTTGTTGAAATCCTGACTTCACAGAAACATGGAGCCCAAAAAACTGCAGGCATCATTTCTAATTACATGGGCATTTTTAAGCTCCCTAGAGACCTACTGTCCTGCTGATATTTTTACCTCAAGGGAAAAAAAAAAGAAAGTGCCTGTTTGCAAGCAGATGAGAAGGGCTCTCCCAGTCCTCACTTAAATGCAAAGCACTTGCTGCAGCAAGGGAGCTGGGACTGCAGTTGCTCATTCAGCCAGATACCTCTTCCAAAATAGCCCCTTCCCACCTGCCAGGTCCAATCAGGAGCCCAGAGGAGGGCTTTTATGGAGTCCAGCTATCATTTTCTCCTGCTTTAGATCCAGTGACCCAATGCTAACACCATTCCCCACTCCCAACATTACTGCACTGACTGACAGGGTCAGTCCTTGCTAGATGTCACTAAATCAACATCCCTGCAGGGTCTCTTTCCAAAGGGAGAATACGCTGTCCCGGGTGACCTTCAGAGTTCACAAGTGACTGACGTAGAAGCCCCACACCATCCATCACTCCGGCAGGAAGGGACATTTGCAGAGGATCAGAATGGCACGGGACTGCCATGAACTTCCTGCACCCTGCTTCCCCGCATACCGAGCCCCACTGCTTCCAGTGATTCATTTATCAGGAGAAGGGAATAGAAGGTGAAGTCAATGAAGCTGCATCGCGTGCGGCAGAGGTCAGGCGCAAAAGGGAACCTGAAGTGCGCATACACACATACACACAAGAGACACAGAGTGAGGGCAAGTATGTTTTCTATTAGCTGCCTGCTATAAATATTACCTTTCAGGTCAAATATTTTGTTTTGAAAATAGCCAAATCCCAAGGACTGCTTCCACCCATCAATCTCAAAGGAGGGAAAAGAAATGTCAATGCTTTCTTCGTTTGAAAATTAGCTCAGAACAAACAAGGTCACGGCTGTTTCATGGCTAACAGTGATGAGCGACTTCTATCAGTTCCTCTTTTGTTCCTTACCTAGGTAAGAGAAAAGCCACATTTCTGATGCATGGAGGAGCAATTCCCAGGACAATACCTAGAGGAGCAGTTCTTCATGTGAGCTGAAGTGCCTGTACAGCAAATCTAGAACTGATCAAACTGATTTGTCACTTGAACATGTGATGTAGCTAATGCTCTACCACAAAAAGATATTAAACCACCTAACTAAAAGGAATAGATTACAGGGTGGATTTGTTTGCCAGGAGATATGAATCCGCATTGATTAATACCCCCTTTACAATTAATAACTGCCTTAATGGCCTTATTTAAAAACAAACAAACGATAAACACTCCACTATATATTACATGTTGCTCTCTGAGTAATATCTGTGAAAAATCAACTGGTTGGCTGACAACAACACCTGAGACGTGATAAACAGTCCTGTTTTCCCTAACACAGACCTCAGCATGGATAGGAGGAGTCTGAGGGACACAAATCAAGAGGCTGCTTTCTGAAATCCCTCTGCCTGTCCTGTTTGGTATCTGTAACAGCTAACAGCCCCAGCTGTGGGCAGGCAGTCACTGGGAGCACACCTGTTGCCCACATGCCACTGCAGGAATCACAGTAGTCACCTTTTCCACTGGTGTCTTCTCTCTCCATTTCCTGAGCAAATGACAGAGGGGAGACCTGTGTTACTCTCCTCACAGACATGCAGAGTGGTGGGAGTCTGGGCAACACAGGTATCACAGGTTGGCAGTTCCGACTTACACACCCCTGTTTGAAGACTTTCCTAGGAGAGCTGAATTTTCACTCATTTACACTGGGAAATCAAGCATTGCACTGAGTTTTGTAAGGTAGCGTGTAAACATCACAACATCAAAACCCAAAGTAACTCACTCTCTTCTAAATACACTGTCATCAGCTTCACAAAGACCACCTTTTTCATTCTGGTACCTGCAATTACATATGATAACTCTTCATAGTATATTTTTTATGGCATGGTAAATACTCTGCATATGTTTTGAAAAATAAGAGGTTAATAAAAAGTGACAACATTTCACTGTGGGAGCAGAGTGCCCTGCCTGGCATGCTATGTCTGCCTGCCCCATGAGTCCATGAGATGGGAGGAGGGGACTCCAGGCACGCCTTACCCATCACTTCTCATTCTCATACTCCCCACGGCAAAAGCATAACAGGCAACTTGGTGCTCAGGCTCTTTCCTCAAGCCCAAATATATCCATTTTCCCCAGCCACAGCCATGCTAGCAGTTACACTACATAGTCAGTCATTAACTATTATTATAGTGCAGCCAATGCAGCCATTGGCAGAGCTGCAAAATCAGTACTATCAGGGACAGAGAGGTAAGTAGTGGGACATCAGAAGCTGTTACCACCAGTTCACCTGTGCCACGCATTAGTAACCTGGCAGATAAAACACCATTACAACCTCACTGGAAGCCCAGATCTTGAAAATGCTTTTCCAGTGGAAACCTGATGCCCCACTGCACTCTGTTCTTATTCTGGGTGCAGCAGGGATCAGGGGAGGCAGGGCTCACTGGGCAACCTTTCTGTCCCACAGAAACCCAAGTCGTTGCACCAAGAGAGCATGCCAGTGCATGTGCCACAACAGTGGGTAAATCACTATTCTGCTGTGATAATGTGTGGGGCACCTTAACTTTCAATAATCAAGTTGAGTATGCCCTTAACTAACTGCCAAATCCCATCTTCAGCCATCTTTATGGACAGCCTGAATTCTGATGGAAGTAAAACCCCTCGCATAATATGTATCTCTGACTGGCTCCCCTAACATGTGCAGTACCTATACAGGAGCTGAGGATTTCTTCCCAAACCAGCCAACACCATTTCATGGCTGAAGTAGGAGGGCCAGTGATCTTATGACAGCTTAATTACAGCTGACTGAAAGGACATTTCTTACCTAGCAGAATACCTAACCTATTTTTTACAAAACATAAAGCCACTTAAAAGGCAGTGGTAGTATGCAAAGAGTATAGCAGAAGGGCAAGTAAGGTACCCCACTAGAGGCTCTTAATTATTTCATCCTTTCCTATCACATCTATTGCCTACAATACTATATTGCAAAGTTTACTATGTTCACATATCCATGGATAGAATTCTAATTTGTAAATAATTATGACTCAAAGAGGGGCACTGTCAGATGCTATCAGATCGGGTCAGGTATATCAAAACAAGCTCCTTTACAGTGACAAAATGCCAGGGCAGAGGAAGACTGTATAACAGGAAAACATGAAAGAGGGACCCTTATGTATTGTGTAGGTCTTGCCCCAGGCACAGGAATGGGTATGAGCAGTAGTGGGGTGAAAGGCAATGCCAATATTAAGAAGGTACATACATTCAGCAAAAGTGTTTGTTGCTGTATGTATAGAAACTGCTGGGAACCAGAGCAAGACACCAAGCCAATTTTGCACCTCAGGTACTGTTCTCTGAGCAGCAGTGGTTTTGAGGTCCCCTGGCTTCCCCAGGAGGGGTATGTCTGCAAGAGGCAGCTGCTAGGCAATTGTTTATTGGTGTTATGGCAGCTCCGCTTTATGCACTGGAATGGGATTATCTGGGGTTTTTAGGTGATTGGACTGGGATGGGGACTAACCGGCTGAGACTCAAGACAGCCAAAACAGAGATCACCGAGAGATGCAGAAGGTGAGTGGGGGTGGAGAGGACAGGAAGAATAAGCCTGTATCAGCCCTTCCACCCAACAGTACAGCCTTTTATACACAAATCAAGTTTGAAGCACAAAGGTCTTGTTACAGACAAAGCTGATACTACACTAGAGCCACATCAAAGAGCCTTTTTTCTTTGCCTGCGCCTGGTAAAGAGCGTGTGACCTCTTATTTCAGATGTGGATTTCTGACATTTACCATACTCCGGTCACCTCAAGAACAGGCTACTGTCGTGGCTTTACTTGCTCAGGTCCTTAAGATTACACAGAAACATAAGTTAAATCTAACACGCTACAGCCTGAAGTGTGGCTTTATGCTTACTTATGCACCACAGTTAGCAGGTTGGATTTAATGCAGTGATATGGGGTTAACTGTAAATGCTTTCAGTTTCCCCAAGACACGTCTGCCTAAACTGCCACAATGTAACTCGGTGGCACTACACACTGCCTAAATTTATTTGATATGTAAGAGGCAACATTATCTAAATGCTAATCTTCAATTTGGAATCAAATCACTGAAGAGGCTTCTCTTCTTGAGATGACTTTTGCTCTTTTTGTACTCTTCTTTCACTTCCTCCTGGTTTTGCTTGGCTATTGACACTGTTGACTTTATATTTTGTAGTAGAGACAAATTTTATACTAAATATAACCAGACAGGAGGACGACTGGCAGCCTATGCATCTCTGAAGTAATAATACACTCAACTCTCTTATAAACTGTTAGGCACTGAATAATGCCATTCAATATCTTGAATTTGGTGATTATGCTGTACATACCTATTATATACAAAAGTTATACTATATGATCATCCACAGTTCCCTCTAGAGTGAGATGAGATTCAATAGTGAGATGAAATTCAATAACTGCTTCTCACACTAAATTCATGCCTAGGAATTATGCATATTTAAACATACAAAGCTATATCACAGTCCAAGACACGTCACTGTAAAGTGAATGCAACATTCTTCCACAATATAAAATAACGTAAAAGATATTACCTCTACCACCATGAAATGATTTTTTCTGTTTTCTATCATCATAATTCTAAAATGGAAAGCACTGAAAAATTTAGTTTTTCTGAGAGGAGTTTTACAAAACACACCATTTTACAAAATTCTAGGGAGTCAGTAAGCATGCTTATGGAAACAAAGAACTCTGCAATGTTTCCAACATTAATGGTGCAGCAGGGTGCTCTATGTGAGAACCAGAGACACAGTAGCTGAAAAGAATAACTTTAGTGAGATATTCTCAATCAATCAAACACATGGAAAATAAGCTATAACCCAAAACAACTAAAGAAGTGAGAAACTTCCTTTCATTGTAAGAAATAGTTTTGTAAAACAGATATGCAGTTTATTATTAATTTTAATTTACTACCAGCTCTCAATCAATGTTAAGTATCTGTTCTTGCCAAGTGCAATACTATTACCATTTACTTTTTCAAGTGACATTCTGCTACATAGCTTCCTTCCCACCCCTCCTCCCCAAATTCTGGAAAGTTTGCTTCAGTAAATTCAAGCCACACTGAGGTACAAGACACTACTTACTCAGATCCAAGAAAGGGAGACAGAAAAGGAAGTGGAGGGGAGGAGGAGGAGAATTGTCTCAAAACCAGTTAGAAGGCAGAAGGTGTTTTTTTCTGCAGAGTGAAAAAGTTTTGGTTTGGGATTAATAAATAATGTTAAGCAGTGTGAAACAAAAGAAGTCTCAAGCATTCCCAAAGAAAGTCTGAGTATTTAAAAAAACCCATATCTTATTTTGAAAGGGATGATCTGAGATGCTGTGCTTTGAGAATCATTAAAGAAATTTAAAGCTTTTAAAAGTTTCAATGGGAAACTCTCCAACTCTTAATCAGAACAACAAGCTGAATTCATAACCAACCAAGTTAATTGCTTTGCTTTCCACAACATATTGACAAAGTTATTAGTCAGGAAATCTTCTTTTACACAACTCTAGCTGAAGAGCACATGGCTGTTTCCCAAAATTTAAGGGATGAAAGAACTGCTGTGATTTTGCTCAGATCACAGTATGCTTCTCTGGTTCCCAAAGGCAGGCAGTGCTCTGCAGAGCTCCAAATACACCTTGTTTTTCCTCAGCACACTTTGGAGATAGGATAGACAAGAGATAAGGTAGAAGCATGGAAATTCCCCTCCAAGTGGAGGAAGGCTGGAGGGGGGGAAGCATGCTGAGAATTTCCTTCACACAAGATGAATTTCCTGGGAGCAACTCAGGCTGGGATATTTGCACAAAAGCCGTATTCAGCAGCCACTGCAGAAAATGTTATCCGTCTTATTTCCATGAAAGGGAACTGATAATGTCACTACATTGATCAAATCTGGCTTGCAATGTACTTCAGACACAATATGTGTTATTAAGTTACCTGATTTTCTTACATACTTCTCGAGTCATCTGCCCCCAGCAGCCTTAACATACAGAACTTCAAACCACTGGCCAAGCAACCTCACTGATCAGGGCTGCATCTTGATCCCACTCTGCCTTTAATTCACACTGCTCAGAATATAATTTTTTAAGCTGCACTTAAATAGGAATCGAGAACTGAGGACTACTATCACTCACCTCCTTTTTCACCTGTTGTAACTTTAGTACCTTTGTGAAATATTATATCAAAATAATATCCAATTTTTATTTTCATACATTTCTTTTGCCCTACATTTCAATCAGGAGAAACCAGAACGCCCAGCAGCATTTTGCACTTTACAAAATCTCTGTTACTGCTCAGTGTTTATCCCTCCTTTTTATTTACTAGAAGAATTGAAGGTGACTATTCTTATACCTATCACAGTCATGTAAGTTAATCTTTGCTTTCTTCAGAAGTCTCAAAAAAAAAAAAAAATCCTAACTTGGATATGTTTCCAGGTACTTTGAAAAGCTTTTTTATTTCATTCGCTGGGGGAAGAAAAAAGGGGAAATTTGTTGCCATTTTCCAATTCCTCAGCTTCATAACTGGCAGTGAGTAACTCCTGGATGGTTATTTCCCTCCGTCATCCATTGTGGTGAAGTTGACACAGTAATTCCTAGCACACGGTTGCTAGGAAAACCCCCAAAATGTGTTAATTTTCATTATACGGTGCTAAAAGGACATGCAACTGCGGCTAAGGAGCTATTATGTAAAGCACTGAACACTTACGTCCTGTTTCAGCCAAGCACTAAATAAAAGCTTGGCATCAAGGGTATGAATGATCCCACCCCTTAAACCCGTACCTCTCCATGGAAGCAAAGCTGTGGATGCTGGAGGAGGGTGTGACAGTATTGTAAAGTGTGTGAGCTGAATATATGCCTTTCCTGTATCAGCAGTGGCATGATGTTGCTGTAAAAATATATTTCCCTCTACCATCTGACTCTCAGTCAAAAATATATCTGCACTTTTAAACTCAGTTGAACAAACACTTAAAACCTGTACATTTCCCGCTTGAGAACAGCTGGAGTTATCACAGTACAAACCTGCTGCTGTGCAGGCTGAGAATTTCTGAGCTCACATCAGCACTCAGCGACGCAAACAAAAACGGGGGGGGAAAAAACCCAACCAAAAAAACCCTTCACGGATTTTCAGCATATAAAGTCGTTGCAAGAGGTGCCAAAAGAAATCATTTCGAGCCAGTTTGGTTTGATGGCTCGACTAATTACAGGCCAGGGCTGCTCCCGCTGGGCTGAAGAAGGCCAAGGCTTGCTGTCAGGCAGACAGATTAGCCCCTGTTGCCCATTAAGACCACCGCTTGAGTGTAGGCAGGCTCGGGGAAGGAAACATAAGAAGGCGGCATGTGCATAACCAAACAGGCTACCTTGCTGAAAAGAAAACCCCTAAAGCCACATTCTGCTTCATTAGCACATGAAAATAAGGTAATTGAATACTTCATTCTCCCATCTACAGCCAAGATCCATCACTCAGGGAAATGGAGTTTTGATAAGGTAGGGTGTTTAAATGAGGCAGAAAGAGTCTTTGAGTGTGTGTTACTTTGTTTATCTGAGAGAAATCCCACTTAAATATGAGCAAAAAAGACATAAAAATCACTTTATCCTATGAATCATTATAACACGACAAGGAGCGCCTCCGAGGATGAAACTTACACTCATTTTAACATTATCCTGAAGACAGAAGGCATTACACTTGTTGCTGCCTTTATTTTTGTATCGAAATCCACCTTTCTCTCTTGTTTAGCTTTTTTCTCTTTATTCCTCTGATTGAACTCTCTGTCTCACTAGGTATTTTTGATGGCTTTTAGTATCACATACATCAAGAGATGAAAACTTCAGCGACTGGTGGGGCAAGATATTCTAATTAAACTTTTCTTGTTCTTTTTTTTTTTTTAAGTTACACATGTTGCATTCAGGTTTTGGCATTTTGGTTTTTTTTCAACATTTCCGCTTATTACAAAAATACGAAAATAAATTTAATAAGATTTATCATTCCCAATTTCAGACTCCAACAGCTCCTGTTTTAGTTCTTTAGCCTTGTTTTAGGGAAAAAAAAGGAAAATAAATGCTCTGACATAAGCAGAATGTGTTTTAGCTACTGGCTAGCCACCTAAAGTATGATGTACAGTGATTGGCATTTTCTCCAGAAAAATATATTTACATTTATACCATAAATAGACCCCTTGCCTCTGCCAAAAATGCCTGCTATGGTATTGCTACATTTTTTGCAGAAAGCAGGAACTAGAGAGGCATAGAGCTGGACAGACTGCACCTTTGTTCCTTGAGTTTAAGTTCAAGTGGTACAGTTTCCCAGTTTGAAAATTCTTATGCTGATGTATTATTTTGAAACATAAAGAAAAATAATATGACTATATGGACTAGCTCTCAGCACTGGCACCCACAAGGAGTTTGATAATATTTAAAATAAACACTTCCCCCAGCCTCTTTAAAAGTGATGTCTAACAATGTCTCTAGCTTCCATCTTGCTCTCTCATGTTTCCAGACATGTGATAAAACACTGAAAAGGTTTTCCTGCTTAGAAATATGTGCAATAATTGCAGTGCTAGGAAAGAGCTGCATTTTTACAACACTTTGAAGGTAACCAAATTGTGTTGATGCTAAGGATGTGCTATCATTTGCCCTTGTCCAGGCTGTCTGCTCCCATTACATCTTTGCTACTGGTGGTGGAATGTGTCTGCTCCTGTGAAAAGCCAGTTTAGCGAGATAACCCTGCAGAAAGCTTCTTGATTTTCTGTGGTTTAGTCTGCAGGTTGAGGGCTGTATGGTAAGTCATACAGGATCAGCTGTGAGCCAGCTCTTGAGGGAAGGAGAGGGCAGGAATTGGAAGAGGTTGCTTAAGCTCTTGTGGACCTGCACCTTCTGGAACAATGCCACTTCGGCCAAATGACTGAAGACAGACTAAAGGTAAAGGTGAAGGCCTGGGTCAGGGTCCAGTAGGTAAATATTTCACCACCACTGCTCATCATCAATGTAACAGCGGGAAAATCAGACAGGTTATCATCTGAAGGCAAACACCCTTCAGGAAGTAATCTTTGAGGTAACTAGGTCCTACCACATAGCTTTGAAATGCATATAGCAGCAGCAGCAGCACCTTAAAGTCAAATCAATACTGTGTAGCTTACCAACCCAAAAAACCCCAGAGGGATGACACAGCAAACATGCTGTACCACCAGCTGACAAGCAACCACGCTGCTGTGTTCTGAAGATGCAACAGGCAAGCAAAGGAGAAGCTGGGCTGAAGGTTTTACTGTAAGGGACTTAATACTCCAGCCTTGTGGTCATAGCAGCACGTGCTGCTGTTGCACCACAGCTGCCATAGGCAACAGCAAGGCTGGTAACCCTTTCTTTGTGCTGATGGCTGAATAGACCTCCTAAGCAAAACTAGCAGGATGCGAATTAACACCCCCTTTAGTGCCTGCCAACCGAAAAAAAAAAATAAAACAAAAACATGTGGCCAAGGGTTGTGTGACATGCTGTCACAGCCCTTATTGCGTATTTTCCCCACCCTTCAACTGGGAGAACACACTGTGAAAACTGTGCAACTAAAGCAAACATTTGCAAATTATATCCAGCTTGTGATTTTCTGTGAAATAAATCTGGATAAAGCAAAATAAGGACTCGATCTGACTATCTCCGAAATAATATCTTAAATCAAACTGTCCAAACAACAGTCTTTATCGCCTACTAAGGTACTGATTTCCCAGGCCTGAATACAAAAAAGCAAACAATGTGCCCCAGGAATTCATCCAGAGCAAACCGGAGCTGCACAGCCCACAGGGAAAGAGAAAAATGTGTATCATCAAAGTGCTAGTAACTTTCCACAACATGTTGAAGAAAGATTGCAAGAGGTCCAATGCACACTGAGCACGGACAGCAAGCTAAGCTCTTGATGACCACAGTTACCCAACACCCCTGGCTTACTACTTCTTACCAAACATGCCCCCAGAATCACAAGCAGTTTCCCTTAGGCCATGTCTATGCTCAGATTTCCATGTAAAATTCTCACAGTGCTGCTGCTGGCTTCCTTGAGTCAATGGAAAATTCTTCCTGAAATTCCCCATTGCTGACAAAGCCCCAGCACTAAAGCAACATAATAAATAACATCTACAGTTTTGACTCTCCTCTAAAACACTTTTGTTATATAAAAATCAAGTCAGATGAAGCAAGCAAAAAATTGACAGTAAAAGTCTGTCTACCTTAATAATTTTTTTTAAAAAGCTAGTATTTCTGATTTAAGCACATTTGATTAAAGATGAGAATTACTGCCAGGAGCAATAGCATACATTATTATGACACAAATATGTATCAGCACACATCCCACATAACCCGCATAAAAAGAAATTAAGCATAGTTCTACTTATTCTGCATATCTAAAATCTAATTTTTTTACCATGTTTAACAGCAGAGGAGGATTTATCAGGTGTCATTGTTTCACCCAGGTGTAATCATCTTTTTAATCTGCCCATGTGAGAAAATAAAAGCCATTTAATGAGAAGGCTGAAATTGATAATTAATTAAACAACTTCCAGGGCCTGGGGGATCCTCCTCCATTTCAGATACATTTCCTTTAGTTTTAAGCAAGCTGAAGGGCAAGAGACAGATGCCTCCTCGGCTTTTTGTTTTAGCTGGCATATTGTTGTAAAGGGTCGAAGATGCTTAAACTGGTATGTGTTTGTAAAGGTTTGAAGATGTTTCTCAGTTTATTTGTCATCTTTTTTGGCATCGGTCATCCAGAGGTGACACTCTGCCTCAAAACACAACGTTTTTTTAAGTGTTTGTGACAATATCCCAGTGCCATCCAATGCAATACTGGGCATCAGTTTTGATATTTAAGTGGCAACACTTGCTGACAGTATTCTGTCTTTTAATCACTGCCGTTTTTTGAACAGCATATTCATCTACACTAAGTGAACCCCTGAAAGTAAGTCACTTCATCAAAACAGGTTCATGACTGATTTTCTAGTGAAAACTTGCAAACAACAAGCAGGACGACAGGTCAGAGTTGGTGAGACATGTGGCCCCTTTCCCTTTTCTTACACCACCACCACCTAGGGGACCTTTGATCTGAATGTCAGTGGTGAAAATACACAAACAGATACTTTCTTATTATATACTCACAGGTGTACATTCCTAAAACTGTTACATTCCATTACTTTCAGCTGTGCTTGAAAACAATACCTTCAGAAGCAGACCCCTTCTCTCCTCTGATTGCACTGGTATCCAAGTACAAAGCATCGCAGCAAGCACGGTATTCCAAACACCGGCAATGATCGCACCAACAAATTCAAGCAGCACATGTAAGGACAGGGCCAAAGTGCTGGATGAGGTTCCTATTACTTACACTGTGCACTGCTTTACAGCTAGCAGAGAAAGGGTGCTTCTCACGCTCAGTGGAAACACCTCTAGGCCAGGCAGTTGGAGTTTGGATGCTGAGAAAGTTGGATTTAAGGCTAAAACGACTCGGTTTTGCCAGTGCAGCAAGACTTAAAAATCTTGTTGAAATAGATACAGCCCCTGTGGATGGTTGGATCGCTCCCCATTACAGCATGCAACTAATCATCTGTTTGGCCTGGGTTCTTGAATGCAAAAGCACATCCCATCCTCACAGAAATAATGTTCCTACTTTTTAAAAGTAAGTTTCCAGCTTTGGTAGCTTAACTACGGAGGAGGTGCTCTTCTGTTAAAAGTATGACCGTACACTTCAGTATAAAAAAAGCGTGGTAATTTTCCTGTTTTTTTCTCTGATTGCTCTGCACAGTGTTTATCAGCAGGCTGGCACTGCATCTCCTTTTGTTAGAAAATTAAAAGTTGAACTGCAAGCATAAAAGCCACCGTGAACCATGTAATAACCTTCAGGCATTTTAAGAGCAGCAGAGGTTAGAAGGGCAGCTCCTGACTCTAAACAGCACCTATTGTTTCTCTTTCTTCTTGAATAACAAAAGCAGAGCTGAAAGCTATTTACCTGGTTTTACCTCTGTCAGATCTCATTTCCCCCTTTATTTTCAGCAGATGATCTTATCAAATAGTGTAATTTCTAACATTTGCTTTGATCAGATTTTTTTTAAAAATTTCACTGGAATGGTTTTATTTCATTCTCCAACTGATAACTCAGCATAGGAAGTCATAGCAGAAAAGCACATAAAAGACTTTAGAAGTTTGTCCATGTGTATTTTAATTGAGTGACTATAAGCTTATAGGTTAATACGCTTTCATTTTGAAATCATGAGAGCCAACTTTCAGTAGAATGCTCTGATCTTGCAAACACACCCACGCGAACAACTTTCTGTCTGAACCGTCCCATGTGTTCCCCTCCCGCTGCAGATTCATATAACTGGACATTTAACTTGCCCCAAACTACTGCAGAACAAGTGTGGAAGGATAAAAATCCCAACCCACCAAACTTTTCGGTGTTCTGCTAGTCAGTGTAGTGTGTCGAATATATTACTCAAATTGCTTATAAACAAAAACCTTACATGAGTCAGCATCATGCCGCGTTTTTGTGACTGGCTGGGAGGGATCCGTAGTTAATACAGAATCATAGAATCACTTGGGTCGGTATATAAAATCCTCTGGGATCTAGCCTTTCAAAATCCTCACTACCAGATAAGAGTAACACATGATAATTTCTTCAGCCACTTTACAACATTTATAAAACTTAAAGAAATAAACCCAGTTTTTGGGGTATTTGTTTTGCTCTTTAGGAACACAGCTCATAACAACCCAATAATTTCTAGTATTACTGATCTTCACTTAGAAAATAACTTTCTTTTTTTTACTTTCTCAAAATCACTTCTCTACATCCACCTCTTGTCTTTTGTACATTCCTGCAATTTGATTAAAGAAGTAGGAAAAAAACAACTTCAAAATATGCAGCAGAAATCTGAAAAGGGAAATTATTTTATTTTAGCTATAAATTAAATTCCAGTGAAGTATTTGCAACCCTAAAATCACCATTAGACATAGCAATCTATGATGCAAGTTTATGGCATCCAATTCTTCATCACTAGCTGCAGTTTATAAACACCATACAGAAGTTTAAGAAAAACCTCTAAAACCAGTGGAATAATAGGACTTCCCTTTCATATGAAAGCATATTGTAAATTTATATTTTAAAGAAATTCTTGGATGAACATCTAGAAATTCAGTTTTTCTTACTATAACATGCTATCTATGAAACCTAACAATGTTACATTAGCAGGACCAGGCTCTCAAGTCAGTATTATAGCAGATACTCAGCTGCTCTGAACTGTCAAAGCTCAACTGGAGCTGATGTCTCCCACTAAGACAAATTTAAGACCTGCAAAGTGTTTCTGACCAGAAAAAAAAAAAGATACAAAAACAAGAGTGAAAACATGCCTTCTTGTACAGGACGGAAGTATATTGAAGAGACACATATTTTTTGAAAATGGCTCACTCTTACAGTCTTGCAGTCCGGTTTAGAGTTTTGTTAGAATATTTTCACTTTCCGCAGAGACAGCATCACAGATAGAAAATAAAATGCAAGCCAGGCTTTTAAGCATACTTTACTTTTTTGGCATCAGCCCTTGCCCTTTTCCATCCAAAGTTTTTCCTAACTACAAATGAAAAGGAAATAAGACATCTGAGCGCCTGTAAAAACTAAAATTATTGCATACATTATTGGTTTTCTATCTTTATTGAGTCACTTGAAATGCTGTAATTACATATATTTCCTGCTTTAATAAAATGTTGGTGAAAGGTTTGGTTACTTCGATCCTTTATAGCTATGGAAGAACTGGCAAGCTGGAAAGAGGAAAGTAACTTTCCAGTCAGTTCAAAGGAAAGGGAGCATGCTCATTTCCACTTGCAGAATCCACTCTATATCAGGCTCTGCGGACATTTGTATGTGACCTTCTGCAGGACACCATCTGGGCACAACATTTTCATCTTATTACTTTCTTTTTCAGTGAAGATACTTTTAACATAGAAAGATCAGGAAAAACTGGATGTAGGGTGAGAAGAATTTTGAGCAAAAACGTATGATTAGGCAGTTAATACCATTCTCCTCAGACTGTGACTGTGTGCTATGTGTTTTACGATTTATGATTTCTCTGTTGCTTTCAAATCTCACACACACTCACAAGTATCCCATCCTTCCTCAAAACCATCAATTTTGGGCAGTCATCTAAGAAACTTGATTACTTTTCTAGACTACTTAACAAAGTTTTGTTAAAAATATTTATGCTGAAATTCTAAAAATAGCATTATATTTTAATGGGAAACAAAAAGATTTAGCTTGAACGTTTGAAAATGAGTGACTCTACTCATAGTTTTCCCACATCTAACAAGAATTAGTTTACTAACACTGCCTTCAAAAATGCTTATCAGAGATTTGGAAAAAAAAAAGAAAAACCATTTTTAGTTCTCGTCTCTGCTGCTCAAGTATCATCAAAGTCATGTCACCACAAAAGACATACACACTCAGCATTTTCATTTACTTCATATGAATGATGCAATTTAGTTACAAAAATATTAGGACCCTTGGCAGACATGATAAAATTATTCTGGGAAATAAATGTGGGAGGTAATGTTTCTAACCTTCTTCATGGCAGAAATTGTTAGGAGTGTTACTAACAGCAGTATTTAGAAATCTTTAATCACAAATACAGCCTAATCAGGAAGCTATTTACAATACACCTGCATCTGGCATGCTAGACGAGAGTGTTTTTTTTCTGAACATAATGACAGGTGTGATTTTGAGGAGGGCAGCCACCTTCACAGGCTTGAAGGGAACACTAGAGCATATACAACTAATAAAGCACACACCATCACGCAAAAGAAAAGCTTCCAAAGGCTTAAAAGGAGCAGGAAAGTAAGGAAACGTTATCCCATCATCCTTCCATGCTTCTGGAATGTGGGCAGATCATAGTAAAAATTTAAGCAGCAAGAAGATTAAAGGAAAACTGTTAAAGCCAAAAAGGACACTCACATCATCTGGCATAAGTCACTCTACAGACTTCAGTGGAGATACAGATTTATGCTAGTTGATGTTTTGGCCTGACGGCTTTACAGAAGATACTATCGATTAAATGTGCGTTCTATTTCGATTAAAAGTTTCTCTTGCCATCAGAGCACATCTTGCCCCAGCTGGAAGCCACTCTGGTATTTTTCTTTTTCTAGAAAGCAGCCTATAGGCAAATTCCAAAATAACAATTAAAAAAAAAAAAAAAAAGGTCTTCATAAATTGTCAACTACTGTTTGTTATTACTTATAATTTTTTTGGCACACATAGACATGCCAGACACTTGACAGAAAATACTTTGAAGACAATTCCCTGCCCCACAGAGATTAAAAGACAAGGGTTAGTCCATTCTGCAAACACAGGGCATTGCTTTACCAAAAATTACTCCAATTACTTCAGTGGCATTCACCACAGTAGTAAGATGGTGCTCATTATGCATGTTAGCAATTTCAGGTCTTAAGAGATGAACGTGGCAAATAAGGGAGGATAAAAGGGAAAGAAATCTTAGATAGAAATGGTTCAGACACATCACATTTGTAAATCCTTCTGAATCAGAATGCTTTTTCTAGGCATTTAATGTGCCAAGTTTTTTACAAAAAACGCCCAAACAACAATGAAAAAACCTCACCCAGAAAAACCCAAGCCTTTGAGGTCTTATCGCTCAAAATGTAATTTTTCAAGTATATGATGCTTAGCATGTGGTTTATAATGTGATACATTGTTATGAAGTGATCCTTAGCATTGAGTTTAATAAGAAAGGGGAATCATTCTGTCAACAATTCTGGAAGAGTAACACCAATATGATTTTAAGCACAGGCACCCAGCCCTACCCAGAGTAGTACAATTGCAAACTCTGACAGAACTTCCGCCCAACCTTCAAAGCAAAAAGAAAAGTGCAACATGAGACCAACTGTGGAACTGAAAAAGCTATCAGGTTTGAGGAGGGCTGCAGGGGAAAAAAAGTCATAAATTATAATGCTTAACAATGAAGATCCCTTTTAACTTCACATTCTGGGTAGAAGAAAGCCACTATCGTAATTTCAGAGCATCCAAAAAGGAGTGACCTATCAGCTATTAAAAAGCATTTCTAGAAATACTGTACCTCTACATCATCAAACCACTTTCCAAATGCTGGTTATAACCAACAAATATTTAATTTTAATTAATAGAGTAGATCCATAGTACCAAGGAGTGACTGAAATTAATGAATCTGTTATACAGTCAATATATACATAAATGCACATTCCCTTCTTTGCCCCATTTTCTGGGCCATAGGCATTTCATGGTAGCATTTTAGTTCTGTCTCAAGTTGGGTCTCTCACTTTGACAAAATCTAACACTTATATTATTTAACTTTCATTATGACTGTAATATGATTGGTGGCACATAAAGTAGAAAGAAAAATCGGTTAGACTTCTTCATTTGTACAAGGCTTTTAGGAAAGTACTATTATTTATCTGTTTTATTTTTAAGACATAGGTAGAATCTTGTTATGTTTCACTAGTCTCAAAGGAATGAATTTTGCAAACAAAACCACAGGAAATCTGTGACAATAATCTGCATTCATATATTCATTTTCAAAAATACTGTCTTGACCATTAAGAAGAACATTTTCAAACTTATCAGTTAAGCACACAGCATTGTATTTCAATCCCAGCCACAAGACATGGAACACATTATTATTAGGTCCTTTAGCAAGCGCTTAACAGCTGCTGAGAACACGAGCACTTCTTCAGCTTTTGGCAAAATTTAGCAGGTTTGAAAATCAAGAAGATGAGATTCAGCACTGATATTTTAGAGTCAAACCTTAAAATAAATAATAAACTAAGCAATCATACATGCAACTTGCAGTTAAACTGTCAATTGTACTACTCTGCCTCTTCTTCCATAGTTATATATTATGCTGTAATCTTTTAATTTGATAAAGGGAAAAGTCAGTATGAGTACCAGAGGTACTGAAAGAACTTTAAAACTCCCACTGTGAAACAGCTGCTTACCAGTGTGCATACTTTTGAGATTGTATTTGCTGCTTTTTAAAGGTTACTTATTTAAAATTGAAATTGATGGAACAATCTTTTTCACTTCCATCCAAAACCCTTACAGGAGTTACAGAGTGTTTTAATTTGTTAGCATATTATACTGGCTTACCTAATTTGCAGGATGCAGTGTCCCACATACATTCATTACTATACTTTAAAAAATTGCACTGCTAGCAACAGGATCCATGGGAATACTTCAGCTTTGGAAATTTTTTGGCTCTTATTTGTCTGAAAGAGATCGCAAACCTACAGGAGAGAGGTATATTTTGCAAATTCTTACATTCTGTCTGTAATGAGCATTTCATATTTATGAATCAGTAAAAAAAAGGGAGTTCATCTAAACGCAAGAGCTAGGACTATAGTTAATTTGTCATCCATGATTATCACTTGGAAGTCACTGAGTTTATTAAAGACAACTACTGTGTGATAAGGACAGTAGAGACACTATTAAGCATGTCATTTAAATTGCTTGAGTTGGCATCCTGCCCGAGTCCTTCAGATCAGTATATCAACACACTTGTTTCTGGCAGGGACTCATTTAAAGCAGGAGAAGAGGAACTCTCTCCAAACTCAGTATGCTGTACAGATTTTTATAGGAATTCATGAGAATAAGCAATATTACTCAGTCTTTGTATTTTTGATTCCTAGACAAGAGAACGACAAAGTAATGACAAACAAGTGAAAGACTCTGTACTTCTTTAAAAAAATGGGAAAGCATTTTTTCAATTTTCATTTGAAATTACTTGAATTTGCATTTTACAAGCATATTTTACTTGTAACTGTGATGCTGACAAACTTAACAAAGACATCCCCCTCAATCACTTGCTCTGCCAAATTTTATGATCCCATATCTCTTCCACCCTTGTCTCCTCCCCAGGATCTCCTGATTTCACTTTGTTAAACCTGTAGGAAGGAGAAAAGTTCTGGTGGCTGGAGAAAGTTTATTTTCAAAAGTAGTAATAGTCATTTTATTTCACTTCTGGCAAGAACCATGCCACAAAATAACATAACACCACTTTCGGGAAAGATGCAATTAAGAAAGCACAAGGATAATTTTTCCCCCCAATTCATACCAACATTAATACTAACATCTTTTTTGGAAAAAACCTACTTGTTAAGTTAGGCATATTACTTCCACGTGTAGAAAACAATCAGAACAGAAAGTTTGTCATTACACCCTTTGCCTCCTGATTTCCTAAGCTACGTCCTGATTAAGAAAGGATCTCCCTTCTTTTGGAAGAGAGGAATTTATCAGTTTACAAAGCATCTCAATGTGTAAAAGCAGCTTATCTGTTTGCTAAAAAATGCTGTGCTTTACAATATCCACACTGTGGCCAGCAACAGCTCGACATTTCCTATTTATCACTTCACAGCACGAGTATGCTGGCACTCAGGGCCTCAGCGATAGGCAAATACCTAGGTACGCACAGCACACGTGGGCAGGATATAAGTGTTGGGGAAGAGGCTCTCTTACCTTCCACAAACTGTCCTTCGGCGTCTTCAAGTGAATGATCTGGAAACAAATCCAAACGCCTCTAANCAAACAGCAACTTTCCCGTGGCATTTATTTTTTACTGGTGAGCCATAAAATCGCCTGCTTGCCCAATTAATGCAAGTATCATCATTTTCATTTACCTCTAACCATCTCCAGTGAAGGAAGGAAGAGGGGGGAAAACAGAAAAGCAAATGTATAAAAGAAGCTTCAGGAACATGAGTTTCAACTCATTTACGATCCCAGATAAAGGTTAATAGTTAAACTTCTTCCTTTCTCTCCCACCCTCACAATTATTGATGCCCTTCAAGAAATGAAATGTTTTTTTGTTCTCGTTTACCAGAGGCTAGACAAACTGTCAACATCTCCACTTTATTTACGGGTTGAGCAAGAGCAGTTCCTCAAACATCAACATTTTTTACGTTAATCCTGGAGAGAATCTACTTCTCTAAAACTACAAAATTTGCCAACTTCTGTAGTATTTATTTTTAACGAAAAGAGCGAGAGCCTTGAGCTATCCTCCTCAGAGGAGGGGAAAGGAGAAAGCGCGGCTCCACTCTCCCAAGTTTTAAGCCTTTTCCACCTTCTTCCCACACCACTCAGCCCTTGGTCATTCTACATCCCACCACCACCTCCCACTCCCCAAAATTCTTCCCTCCCGAACCCCCACCTGCGCCACGTCCAGTGTGATTTCAAGGGAGGAAACAAAATTTGCCAAGTGGTTCCTTTCGGGCGATTTCTTCAACCCGCCTGGAGGTTTAAACCTGAAAAACAAACACCTCTATTGAATGCAAACTAAGCTTTGGGGGTTGCTGAGTTAATTCCTCGGCAGACAGCTACTCTCAGTGTCTGATTACACAAACATACCTACAGACAGGTTGGAAGGGAGTCCCTTAGAAACCAAAGGGAGGAGGGTGAAGGAAATAAAATCCAAATAGTCAGAAAGGTTGGAGTGGGAGACTCCGGAGGGCAGCGGGATAAGTAGGCTGGAGAGAGGGATGATAGGCAGCGGGAGACAGGTTTAATACCGGGCAGGAACGGGGAACTCAAATCACGGGGCAATCCGGGAAGGGTCTGAGACCCCTAAGGTCTCGGCTGGGGATGGGGGGAAGGGAGGAGGTGTCCTTTCGGGTGATGGCGATAACAACCTTTTACAGACAGCCTAAATAAAACAAAGGAAGGCACAACCCTGGCCGGCCGCGGCGGCGTGGGTGAGGAGCGGGGCTGCTGCG